>ML838028.1:0-26737 GCA_009831015.1 Picea engelmannii | reverse complement strand
CTAATGGCCTAAAGCCGACATAAATAAAATAACATTACTAATCTAAATTACAACTAATGGTCTAAAGCCGACATAAATAAAATAACATTACTAATCTAATATGCCCCAATTAAGGGGTAATGAGCCAATATTAGGGCTTAACAAGTACAATGTTATATTATACTTATGTTAAGGGTTTATCCAAGGAATTATTCATATATGATGAACAATATTCTTCAGAAGATAAATTTTGCTCATTATTTAAAGGTAGACCCAAAGAAACTATAGCCAAAGGTATTTTTGACTTTATTTGCTTAAGTTCACCAAGCAAAGAATCAACTTATTCTGAAATATCCTGCTGAGTATTATCAATTTCTTGTTCTATTGCTTCCAACAACTTACTTATTTTGATATCTTGTTTCTCCATGTTTCTACTTTAGTTTTTTTTGCTGACTTATTTGAAATATCAGTAGTCAGTTTGCTGGTATTTGGTTTTCTTTTCACACTAGTGATCATACAGTCTGCATCAATTGTTTTGATAGCTTCCTTATGTATTACTATATCCTTTGACTATTATCGAACTTCCATTTGTATCTTTCTAGTATAATTCTACATGATCAACACATGTTGCACCTCTTACCAAGTGTCTCTGTTAGCAAGCATCTCAATAGAAGTTTTTGAATGATGTTGATACGCAGGTAAGCCTACATTCTTGTGTTGTTTAGATAAAACATGATATGGATCAAACTTCCATGAAACATATTTATTTAAGTTATAAGACAACAACAAATTGTTTATATAATCAATAGTTGTTATTTTTTTATGATAAAATATGTGTTAGCACTAGAAGTCACACCCAGACTGCTATAGGTGTAAGCCTAATACTCATCAGAAATTTGTAGTTTTGTAAAGAATAATTTTTTTAGTTCAAGTGCAACGAATGGATGAGATACTCAATTTAAAATATCAACAAAAAATTTCCACAAAACATACTTCAACAAGCAAGGCTTCACCAATATCAGACCATTATTTAAAAAATCAATGGAAAGATGGAAGACTGAGCAGAAAAATATGAAGTATATGCACCAGGTTACATCAGGTACTTCTGAGACATATACAATAGAATTATTATCAATAAGGAACCTCCTAATCAATAAAAAAGTGTGCTTTGACAACTCTTGCACCAGTAAATAATAGTAAATCATTCACTGCATTCATGAACAAGTACTAAAGAAAAATCCTCCATCAATAGAAAACATAAAAAAAAGACAAGAATATAGCATGTGATAGTAGAAAAGAAGTTTATCTTCAATTATCCAAGTCTTAAGTTTGTACATACATAGTATGGAAACTTTACAGTTTGAAATAAAAAGATATGGGTTCTCCCAAAAACCACTTGAACCCTATCTAGGAGTCAACTCACCCACTAAATATAAATTTACATCAAAAATCCCTCTATGACTCACCACCTAGATTATTCATAGCATTTTGTGCCTTTGATAGGTGTGGAAATAGACAAAACAATTGAAAATTAGCAAACTGCTAGATTCCAGGAAGTTGTTGGTGATGATAAATGCATCTGCAACCAACTCATGTTTGGAGATCTAGTGGAGCTGTATATCAGGTACAAGTGTCTCTTGATGTCTAAATACTTCCTAGGGAACCATTTGAACCTCCTTTGATAGCTGGCATCCCTCCCAAAAATCATATTATTCATACTATTAGAGTTCGTAGCAACTGCACTGCAAACTGTTTCAATTTCAACAGGTTCGCAACACCTTTGTAGGATTCACTGTGAACTTTCTTGTACATTAAAATTTTTTTTTTGGTCACTGCAATTGATTTCAAAACCTACAAATAAACTTTTAACCTCATACTAATTCCCCCTACAACCTTTGAGCCATGAAGAATGACTTCCAAAAAAGCAAGTGGGAAACATTATAAGTAACACAAGACAAAACCAACATCTATAAGGAACCATAGAAAAACTAATATACTGTTGTAGAAATGATGTTCCGTGATTTTAGCTAGTGGTTGTCTGAGCCAATAGGTCCAGATTGTTTATAACTATCTATTCCTTTACTTGCTGCAATTATTTCTTCAACTTTTTGATCTCAGCTTGAAAAGATATTTTCTGCTTGTATATGTTTTTGACTTGTCTATGTAGGGGCAGTGATCTCCTCACCAATTTTTTTTCCTTTGTAATAGTTTCTTCACACGTGCCTATGTTTTCTTTCAACTTGATTCTAGCTTGTAGATTTTCTTTTTTCTTTTTTTCACACTCAACTCCGGCCTCTTTTAGTTGCTTCCTAAGCCTTTTGAAGGTGGGATTGCTTTCTTCAGAAGGAGACTTTATTTCAATGATTTTTGTAGGCTCTTTATGAGATTTGGCTTTGGATGTTTGTTGAACTGGTGGTTCAGATGCATATTATTTTGTAGGGGCATGTTTTATTTTTTCTTCTCTTGTAAATGGTCCTCTTGGATTAGTTGATTCAACAACAGGTGGGCTAAAAAATAGTTCTTTCCTTTTAACTTTCTTTCTTTGCTGGAAGATAGTTCCATAGGTGAAGGCTCTGATATAGGAGAATTATATTCAATAGAAGGTTTTGTAGGGCCTTCAACTATCTTGACAGTTGGATCTAATGGGTTTTCCTCCTGAACTACCTTCCTATTTTTTCTTTATTCAGTGTGAAAAACCATCTCAGTTGAGGTAGGGGTTCTCCTTTTAGCTTGTGGAGTGTTAAAAACATATGGCTGAAAACCTGATGAATTCAAGTAAGTATCCCAACCACCATCAATATTTTTCAACTCTTCCAACACCAACACCTTAATGAGTCTAGAATGAAATACACTACTCTCTACCAACTTGGACTTATCTTGTACCTTCTCTAACATCTTTCCAAGACTTTTCAACAAATAAAATGGTATATTTAGGTTTTTTTTGCTAGTGAAATGCATCAGTAATCTAATATGGTACTAATAAACCATATTAAATTTTCCCTCACATGTAAAGTACCTCTATATAAACCTAATAATCTTATCAAAGTATTCCAGCATATGGTTTCTAGTTACTCCAGTGGATAAATTGTCTTCTTGATATTCAGGCTTTAGGAAATATTTAGGAAAGTCAGATTTCAAAGACATAGATTTGAACCATTTTTCCCTTTGAATTGGTATCTCTGTAGCTGTGGCAATGGATTTTTCTGTAACTTCAAACTCAAGTGTAACAACTTTCATTTTTACTCAATTTAATTTTAATGAAAACTATTTGGCCACTTCAGGGTGTTCTCTCCGCATTTTTTCACATGAAACCAAGTAGCCTACTCTCTAAAAGGATTATCTGAAAAGTGGATTTGAATTAATGAGTTGCATGTCATGGGGTTCAAATTTAAAATATCACCTCCTTTATGGACCTTCTTCATTTGTTGAGCCTCCATGGAAAGTCAAAAAATATTGAACCTTTCTGATAACAGTTGTAAACAAACTGTGTGCCAAAATCTAGTGAATTCAGGGTTTTGCTGCAAGTAGGGTGTACACTAGAATGATTTTGCAGAAACTAAAATGTAACTTGAATCTTGAATATTGGATGAAATAATGATGACAAAGATGAATGAAGTCTGAAAGATAAATATTTTGAATCAACTGAGCAAAACAAAGAATTTTTAACGCTAATTCGGTTCACAATAGATGGGTTTGTAGATAGGGTTTTTATCAAAAGAATTTTCAGTTCGTAGACTAGGTGTGAGCTGAGATTTTGAGTGGAAAAGTGACACCTAAACCCTTAATGAAGGAAAGGTTACTCAATTCATCATTCTATGGTTTCAAATCTCGTGTAAAACATGGTATTCACAGCGTTAACTAGTTTGCAACATCTAACATCATGTAGAAAAATAGGTTTCTAGATGATTGAACTGGTTTGGAAATGATGGAACTGGATTATCAAGAAATGGTAGATGACATATGATGTTTACCCTTTGCTTCAAAAATTTGAACCATCAACCCTTTAAGCTTTAATTCATCACCGTCCACTTTAGGAGAGTTTGCAGTGCGAACTGTTTGCAACGATGGACAATTTGCAGTAGTATCTTTGCAAATGAAAATAGCATGAAACAGTTGAAGCTTCCTTTTGAGATCAATATTTTGGAAAATATGATGATGACATGGCACTAAAAATGAGAATCCACCAAGTTCCATGTTCCCCAAATCATGATTATGTATAATTTAGCGCATGAGGTGCTTTTTGAAATGCTGTGAACTTCTAGGAGAGTCTGCAACGAATGAGATTTTGGCAAATGAATCAACACTAAAATCGTTAAGTGGATATTTAAAACCTTTTGTAAACCTATTTTGGACAAAACACTTGATGGTGACCTTCAAACTATGCATATATGACCAATACCTTCCCTCTTTACCAATGATGACAAACACCATCATGACATCAAGACTTTTGTAACGGTACTCTAATTAACATTCTAGACCTAAGAGAAAATCAAAATCATGATTATAGACATGAAACATGACTCAAGACTTTGAGAACATGACTTTATGACTTAAACCTACAATTTCAAGAAAATAACCTATAAGAAGGAAAAAACACATGACTAACAAGACCAAAAGAGTCCTTATGAGACTAGACTAACAAAAAAATTTAAATTATGGAGAAAACCTTGACTCCTGTACATCCTATATGTTAAGATATGGATCCACATGGGATGGATACCTCCCTTTGAGTCCCCAAGAACATTTTCGGTTCCATTACCTTATCTATCAGTTGAATATAATTCTGATTTTCAACAATTTTTCACATGTATACAAGTTAAATCATCTTACAGAGACCAATTTCTATTACATTGGCAATGGAGTCATTATTGTAAAAGAAAAAACTAACCAAACATCCTGGTATTTAAAATGCAACTAAGACACCCACGACTTTTGTAAAAACATTTTTTGAGAAAATTCCCATTGACTGGGCCACCAAAAATTTCATCACCCTCCAAGTTCTAGAGCTTAAAAGTGTTATTGTGCAAGACTTCATAAATCTTAAAAGGGCCTACACATAGAGCTTCAAACTTACCATGCTTTCCTTTATCATGCATTTGAGCATCCCACTTCAGCACCAGGTCTCCAAGATGAAAATATTCTTTCTTTATCTTCTTGTCAAAAACTTCTTTAATTTTATGTTGATGATTATGTGCTATGTCAAACAATTGCTCTCTAGTTTGTTGCATTTCGACAAGTTGATGCATCCTTCTGACCATGTCATTTGGTTCCCCTTCTTTATATTGAAGAAATGTTTCCACAGGTAAATCTAATTGTGTAGGGAAAACAACTTTTGTTCCATAAACCATTTGGAATGGTGTGGTACCAATTGACCTCTTAGTTGTTACTCTATCTGCCCAAAGTGAAAACTTCAACTTAGAATCCCATGAATTTTGATTGTCTTCCAACAAATTTTTGATGATATTCACTAAGCTCTTTTTGGAGGAATCCGCTAAGCCATTACCCTGAGGGTAATGTGGAGTGGAATGTGTTATGCAAGATTTTTCTCACCCCATGCAATCTTGTATAGAAGGAATTTTTCCATTTCCCTACGTAGACTTGTAATCCCCTTTTGCAAATCCCAAAGCTAAAAATACAATTTTTCCACATATACACACCTTGCCTACTATATAATATGCGTATACGTAGGTTGCACCACTGTAACCCGTGTACATTAGGAAATGTGCCCAAAATTGAAAAATAGTTTTGGGTTTCCATGTCACATCACGAGATCAATGATCCTTGGCCTTCCATGTACTAGAAAAGTTTCGACTCATCCCTTCAGTTCCACTTGAAGGCTATAAATGGGCTAATTCCGAGCTATAGAAAAGAGGAGAAATAATTCAAATTTGAGAGAAAAGTTACTCTAGAGGAATTATTCACTTCACATTGAGTCTGCATCCCTTTATCCTCTAAGTCTGAACACATTGTTCAGCCCCCAAGCTCTTCCCTTACTGATTGAGAACTTCATTGTCTCTCTTACATGAACTTGGATTTGGTGGAGGATTGAAGTGGTGGAGGCCCAGCTGGAAGGAGCTTAGTTTCTCAGTTCTGAACCATGATGACACAAAAGTCTATAACTTATTCACTTATGCTAATTATATATTAATAGAAATATTCCTTTCTCATCCAATTGATATCTTGAAAATATTTGAATTATTATTCCATGGGCGTGTTTGTTATGAATGTTGATGGATTATTCTATTGAATTTGCTAACATCATATATTATCACCACATGTTTGCATTTCTTTGTTGTTGAGGAGTAGTTGCAGGTATATTGATTTGGGTCAAGTGCTCAACGATGGACTTCATTGAATGTCTGGATGAGGTAGGAATTTTATCTTGTGTTCCTAGCATATTTGTTTATATAGCTCCCTTGAGAGTAGAGTTGATTTCTGCAGTCATTTCCATCTGTTGTGGTTTACCCCTAGCCATAGAGAGAATTTCCTTGTAACAGAATTGGCCACCATATTGGGGAATGAATCTCTTTTTGGGGTTTGGAGTGTTTTTCTCCTTAGATTGCTCTCATTCATATTGAGTTTCTTGTCATATGATTTCTTGATAACCTTTGTTCACTCTGGGTCTGAGTCCTTCAACCTTCTCCCTATCCTAACTATGTTTTGACACATATACATAGGTTTTTGCTTGACAGGTCACGTACATATGCGTGTTGTCCTCCTGCAAGATGCGTACATACACGCTTTTCCCTTGAACTATCACATACATCAACCTTTCTTGCTTGATTGTCGGGTTTGGTGGTTTCTAAGTAGGTTTTGATGATTGATGAGTCTTCTTGGGTCTCTGTAGTGACTGTTAAGTGTCTGTGGAATGAAAACAAACCCATATTTGGTTGAATTTTTGGGCGGTGCCTTTCTCATGATCTTTTCATTTTAATTTCCCTTGTACATCGGGCTAGGTGTTTAGCTCCTTGATATCCTACTTGAGTTGTCCCTTTTTATACACGGTAGAGTCTTTATATCAAGCTGTTGTTCAATCCTTTTATTTTCATTTTTCTTATATTGAAAATACAAAAATACTAGGCATTTTACATTGATTGATATTTTGATCTCTTGAGTCTTTGTAATTTATCTTAGTGCATGTAAAGAAAGATTGCATTTTTATTTAGAATTGAAGAATTGAATTGAAAATTGCATGTTTAGGAAGCATATCATCTATTGGAAATTGAAGTTAGGACTTTGCATTGTATTCATATTTGTTTATTTTACTTGTTGAGTCATAACATCACTAGTTTCACGACCGCACCTTTTGAGTAAGCAAGGCCATTCAAATTAATGATATAATTTAAAATTGATTACTAACGATTTTATTTTATAGGGTGCACACAATAGCTTTGGATTTAGTGCATTGGAATAGGATTTTGTGAGTAAGCTTCTCCAAGGATATTAAATCAACATATGTGTCTATCTAAGGGAGTGGAAAAATCCATTGTATAATTGTTAATATTAGAAGGCTCCGCTGACACTAGAGTTAAGAACGAGGTCGTGTGAGGTCGGTTGAAGGGATATCCCCTCGATACCTTCTTAGCATCAAATATATTTCTGGGGATCTATTCGTATCTGAGGATCTTTCTAGTGCCCTTACCTCCGTAAGAGGAGGTTCTTTCAATTTTTTTGGCTTTGCTACCCTACCCATACGGTGGACCTGACTTACGATTGTTTGTCTGTGCATCGGTTATACCATGGTTGCTTAGTTGCTTGACTTAGGTGCCACATAGGTTACTTGAATGGGTTATTCTGTAGGTACCCTGGGGTAGATAAGGGTTGGACAACAAACAATATTTATGGAGGATTACCTCTCTGGGGGGATCTGACCGACTGGTTGTTAATCCCACGAGGGCCCTTATAACTGATTTTGATACCTCCGATCTTTAGCAGGGAGTCTCGGGCCCCTCTTGGGAAAGGCATACCTACTTTAGGGAGGGAGGCTTCAACCACTTTATCATGTTTGTGTGCATGTTGTCCGTTTGATTATTTTTGCTGTGCTCTTTGATTACTAGTTGGCCTTAGGATTTGTTTTTATATCTTGACTCTTAAGTCATCATGGATTCAAATCAACTTCCCTGCCAATAACGCCACTTGTTACAGTTACCATCGCATTTTGAGTCTTTTCCTTCTAAAAGAAGTAGAGTTATTAAACATGGTACACATACCTCCACTTATCAGACTTGTGATTCTACAAGGATGAGTATTGAACTGAGTCATCAAATTACTGGGAGCCCCTCGACTCCCACACCTATTATAGTTAATGACACCCCTTCGACTCTTGCAACCAAAATGGTTGTAGTGCTGGAGGAACCTATCATCACTATTTCCTATCCTATAGTGAATACTCAACCTATTGCCACGAACCCATTTGGGTCTCTTGGTCACTCACCAGGCTATAATGTTCAGTCCATCCCGATGGCCTCTAGTCCTTTTTCCTATGGTATGCCGAATTTTACTTTGTAGTTTTCAAACTCCATCCCAACTGTTAGCCCTAATTCTAGCATTGGACTTTGGGGAACAAATCCTCCTTATGCTCCATTCTCATTTGGTGGCTATCAAATCCCTCAAATGACTCCTACAGTGGGAGACATTCCTTGTTTTAACCCTGGGTCTAATCCTATTTCTTCTGGGTGGAGTAACCAACCTGGCGGACATGATTCTACTCAAGTTTCATCCTTTACCCTCACCTCCTCAGTGTCGATTCCGACCAACATGTTTAGAATGATGAATCCACCTTTATCCTCTGGATTCACACCCGGAGGAGGTTAGTTTCACACCTTGGGAAACCCCCAACGCGGAGCCACTTCGACTGGGGGTAGTTTTTACGACCCTCATCAGAACATTCCTACTAGAGTGATGCCCAACCAACCTCTTATGAATCATCCTAGAGGAGGGTCTTACAATCCAAGACAAGGCCATGGTGCTTACCAGAACCCTGGATGGGCTGTGATTCCCCAAACACAATCTTTCCAAGGAGCTTGGGGCCAAATGTCACAACCGTGTCTCCCTTTTATGGCCATGCTCAACTTTCCATACTTCTCTAAGTTGATGAGCAACCATGTGTGTCATGATCCTACATGGCCCCCTATTCCCACCAAGCTTCCTTCGGATATTCCGAAATTTGAAGGTAAGAATGGTGAGGATCTTGGTGATCACGTCACCACCTTTCACCTATGGTTCTCTTCAAATTACCTTAATGACGATTCCATTCGATTAATGTTATTTCAATGAAGCCTCATATGGGTTTCCATGAAATTGTATATCGAGCTACCTAGGGGGGCATACGAGACCTTTATTCAGATGGTTCTAGTCTTCCTTAACCACTTCCAATTGTCAGTTCGTTATGCTGTTCGCCTAGAAATTTCGTCAACCTTATGCCAAGACAAAGCCACTCATATCTCATATCACATCCAGGAGTGGCATAGTCGAAAGAGGTTGATCAAGACCCACATGCCCTCAGATTTCCTGTTAGAATGGTTCCATAAGTCTTACAACCTCCTACTTCGAAGGATGTTGCTACATCTGGGGTTACATATGAGGATGAAGAAATATTCAAAGACCAATAGTTAGACCTTATATACACTTAGTCTGGGATGTTATATGAGATTCTTTCGATGCATCGAGGTCAAAGTATGACCCTAGAAAAAATCTCGAGATGCATGTCGATGGCATTGTAGGCTCCGTCAATGTGAAATCTGTAGACTCGGTGACAAGCCATTTGAAAGAGTTGTCTCTAAACTAGTCTGTATGAGGGCCATATTTGTCTATGTCTTCCAATACCACTCAGTCAGCAGATGCGCATTCCATGAAATCATTGACCAAACCAAATGGTAACCAACAACCAGGTGGGAATAAGAAGAAATGATGTAATAATAATCGTAAGGGTGGGAAGAATAATAATAAACCCAAGGACAATGGTAATAATGAGAGGACGAATAATAATGCTGGTGAGGGCAACAAAAAAACATATAAGGTGAAATTACCTTGTACTCTTTGTACAAACGATCATCTTACTCATTTATGACCCAAACTTGCAAAATCTATGAGGCTCTTATCTCTATTGCTCACCGTGTTGATGAACCCTTTTCCACATAATCAACACATGGCCTCGAGCTCCTCAAATGCCAGAAATATGGCCGGTCAGAGTCAAAACCCATTGGCACAAGACGGTGACCATTTGTACATCAATATGGTCAATTCTTAAGTTAATCTAGCCACCCGGTCTCATGATTCTAGTTCTCCACAAACTGTACTTGGTCTAGAATCTCCTCCTCCTTTGAAGATTCCCTTGCAGATCGAAAAACCAGAGCCACCACCTCTTATTCCGAAAGGAGTACTCAAGTGCTCTACCCACAATCCAAATGCTATAGCCGCCCATAATTAATCTATTGTTGAGGACCTAGGTCAAACCCCTTGTGCGATGTCATCCTTGGAGGTACTCTAGACGTGTCCTTCAGAGAGGAATTCCTTGCTATCTGTGTTAGGAGCTCTAGACCCCAATGGCTCGAAAGTTATCAAGTTTGATGTCACATATGTGAAGCCTCACTTTCCTTACCATGTGGCATTCCAAATCCATGTGGGTTACTCGAAGTATACCATCAAGCGTGCGGTTGTTGATGAAGGCTCTGCAACATGTGTGATGTCCCTTATCTGTTGGAAAGATCTTAGCTCTCTGACTCTCTCTCAATCTTTGACCATGTTGACTACTTTTGACGGTCATTATTTTTTCCCTCATGGTATTATTCCTACCTTTCTGGTCTAGTTAGGTGAGAAGATGATAGAAGTCGATGTCGAGGTAGTTGATGCACCCATCGATTATAACTTGTTACTAGGGAATAATTATACTTATGCTATGACTGTCGTTGTATCGTCCGTCTTCCACACTCTTTTTTTCCCTCATGATTGGAATATCATGATGGTCGACTAGTTATCCTTTGTGTATGATAGCCCCATTGCATATTTTGGACCATTGATCCCAGTGGTCAACAATTCTCAGCCGACAACTGAGAATACCAGTGTCGGAATGTATTCATCCCTTATGGGTACCTTTGACTTCATGGCATTAATTCACCATGTTTACGCCATGTCCAATAGGCCCGTTTTGTTAGAGAGGTATGGTCCCTTCAACACTTCCTATTTTAATGATCCTTGGACCCTACCTTCCTCGACTTCCTCTTGTGAAGGTCATTCTCATGCTGGAATGGCCATGCCACTATCGACAATGGAGATAGTGTATCAATATATCCTTGACCCTTCTGCCTATCCCAATCCTATTACCTCAAAGACAGATGAGGAGGATCCTATTCTTAAGCCTGTGTGGGCCACTTCGTCGTCTTGTTCACATGACCTCCTCGATGAGACTTTTCCCTCAGATGAAGATATCATTAAGGCTATAAATGGTTCTGGAAAACCTTGGGATGATATGCATCATCGTTCTTATTTTCTCCCAGAGTTTGCTAGAATCGAACAAGATGACTTTTGATCTACTTTGAGAAAGATAGTCGGTCACGTCATAGTTCCACTTGATATGCACGACATTTATGCTGAAGGAAATATGGAGAGTATCTCTCCTACCATTACGATCGATATCTCTTGTACCCCTGGAAAGATTGAAAATATACACATCGGTGCATATTTTTCACCAAAAAAAATCATGATCTACACTGATCTCTTCAAATAATTATGATATGTATTTGCTTGTTCATATGAAGAGATGCCAGGAATTGACCCTCGAATTGTCGAGCATGAGATTAAAACTTACTTGAATGATAATCCTGTTCGACATTGTATTAGAGCTGTCAATCCTCGGAAGGCCCCTGCTATTAAGGCAGAGGTAGATAAACTGCTTAATGTTGGATTTATCTACCCAGTTCCCTTGACTAAATGGGTATCCAATCCCGTTCATGTGAATAAGAAGCAAGGAACCATCCATAAATGCATGGAATTTTGTGACCTGAACAAAGCCTGTCCTAAATACAACTTCCTGACACCTTTCGTCGATCAGATTCTTGACGAGTGTGTGGGAAGAATTTTTTTTTCTTTCATGGATGGATTTTCAGGTTATAATCAAAGTCAAATTAAACCCAAGGATCAACATAAGACATAATTTATTTTTCCTTGGGGTACTTTCACATACCAGAAGATGCCTTTTGCCCTTAAAAATTTCGTAGCAATCTTCCAATGTGCTATGACCTTCGCATTCCATGATCTTAAGCATATAGTCGAAGCTTATCTTGATGATATTTCTACTCACTCTTGTAAGAGAGTGGATCACCCTAAGCACCTTTGGATAATTTTTGAAAGATGTCGTCATTATAGAATCCAGTTGAACCCTCATAAATGCATTTTTTTCATTAGGTATGGACATCTTCTTGGATTTTTAGTCTCTGAGACAGAAATCATGGTAGATCCATTAAAGGTTGAGGAAATACTTCGATTTCCTCCCCCACGAACTATTTGAAAACTTCAAGATTTATAGGGGAAAGCTAAATTTTTACGTCAGTTTATAGTAAACTATGCCAATATTACTAAGGGTTTCATGCGTCTTTTGAAGAAGGACACCCCTTTTATTTGGGATGAGCGGGCCCAAGAATCCTTTGATGATTTGAAGAAAGCCTTGATATCGATGCCTCTACTAACGTCTCCAGACTACAGTAGGGATTAATTTATTTATGTCATCGTGTCCGAAGAGACGATTGGTATGGTTTTGGTTCAAAAGGATGATGAGCTCTATGAGCACATTGTCCACTATCTTAGTCGAAACTTAGTCGGTCCTGAGCTCAAATATTCTCACGTTGAAAAGATAGCTTTGGTTGTCATCCATGAAGTCCAACAATTACGCCATTATATATTTCTTTGCAAGACTATTGTGGTTTCCTATTTCAATCCATTTCATACATCCTTACCAAGAGTATCATAGGGGGAAAATACAATAAATGGATTGTCATTTTACAAGAATTCAATCTTGATTTTGCTTCTGCGAAATCCAAGAAATCACTAGTCTTTGGAGAGTTAATAGCTAAATTCCCATGATTGGACAAGGATGTTATCCATGTTGATTCATTCACGAATGAACAAATTTTCCTTGTCTCATCATATGACCCCTGGTATGGAGACATTGTTCTCTATCTTCAAACTTTGAATTTCCCTTAGCATCTCTCGCGAGATGACCGACAACGTGTACGATACCAAGCTAAGAATTACATTATCGTCGGTGACACTTTGTATCGTTGAGGAATATACAATATACTATGTCATTGTTTAACTCACGAAGAATATGGGTCAGTTCTAAATGATTGCCACAGTGGGGCTTGTGGTGGTCATTTATCTGGGCTTGTGACAAGCCATAAAAATTTGTGAGCCGCTTATTTCTGGCCATCTATCTTTAAATATTACATTGAAGAAGTTAAGAAGTGTCACCCCTACTAGGTTTTCACTTGAAAAATGTTCTTTCATCCAACCCCTCTCCATCCAGTCATTACCGTCAGTCCCTTCACCAAGTGGGGGGTGGACTTTGTGGATTACAACCCAAATTTGGTTGGGGGGAATCAACACATTATCGTGGCTGTAGAATACTTTAATAAGTGGGTCAAGGTCATGCCTACATTTAAATATGATGGGAAGACTATCACCTTCTTCTTATTCAATCAAATTATTGCTAGGTTTGGTATCCCGAGTGATATTGTCACTGATCATGGTAGTCACTTTTGTAATTAAATGATGGAAGAGATATCATCCAAGATGGGGTTTAAGCATGATCATTCTTCCCCTTAATACCCCCAGGAAAATGGATAGGTAGAGGATTTCAACAAGTCTCTCAAGACCATTTTACAGATAATTGTCAGCCATAACAAATTGGATTGGCATATTATGCTATATCCCGCACTCTGGGCATACCGAACCTCAATCAAGAATGCCACTGAATTTTCTCCTTTCCAATTAGTAAATGGTGTGGAGTTGATCTTACCTATTGAATGTGAAATAAATTGTCTTACATTGGAAGTCACAATCCTCCCTAACACTTCTAATATCGAGCGACACCTCGTACACCTAGAGAGCCTTGACGAGCAACCTCGAGACACCTCTATGACTATGGAGGCGAATATAAGATGTGTCAAGGTCCAATATGATAAGTTTTTCTATCCTCAGTTGTACGTTGAAGGTGAATTGGTCCTTTTATATGATCAAGCCAAAGAACCGTTGGGGGAAGGCAAGTTCAAACCCATGTGGCACGATCCCTATATTGTGCGATGTGTCTTAGAAAAGATATTACTGAGGGAACATGTTTGCTGAGCCCAGGAATGGGATATACTTGAAAAGATATTACTCTTGATCCCCAAGCTTTGGCATAACTCTTTGTATACTAATGTAATTTAATGTATATATCTTTTCACTTTATTTTTTGTCTTTATGTTGCTTATCGAGTTTTCCCTTGGTTGGCAGATGTCAATGGAGTCTTCGGTCTGCTTAGGATTCACAGACGGAGCCAGTCGTCATACATAAAACTTAGCTTCCATCTCTTGGGTGGTTTACTTACCCGAGGGTCTACTGGTGTCCTCAGGTGGTGAATGCTTAGGGCCATCCACAAATAATGTGTCCAAATATAGTGTAGTTATAAAACTTTTGTGTGATACGATTTTACATAGTATTATCTCTTTGGAGGTTCTCCTGGATTCCCAATTAGTAGTATGTTAGTTGAATGACAATTACCATGTGCGCGATCCTGCATTACTCTGATGATTCCTACGGGTATGCCTTTTAGAGTGATAGTTTAATTTTATTACTTATCATCACATACCTAGGAGTTCTAATTATGTATTTGATGCTTATGCTAATTTCGTTTTATATTGGCATTTTTCACACAACTAAAGAAAAGAAAACATTCTCATCAATGTACACATTGTAATATAAATAAATCCGAAGAACCATGTTTTATATATATTTCAAAAAATATGATGTTTATAGTACAAAATTGGGGCCAACACCCTCAATACACATATACAACCGATAATACAAAATCCATGACATCTATGCCTGTGGCACTAGATGTGTGTCATGATAAAAAACTATGACATTTGCAAGACAACGAAAGAGTCTCACCCAAGCTTTGGGCAGACCAACCACCTTCCGCTGCATGGCCTCCGACAGATCCTCTACCTGAACCATCAGAATCTTATGTGTCAAATGAGACAGGTCATTTCCCTACATGTTTTGAAGGACTCTCTCTACTTCTCCTCTCGCTGCCTCATCTTCCCGGTGCCTCCGACAATGTCCGTCTGATCATCGTGGACCTACATCTGCATCACACATGTGTCTAGTTATTACTTCAACATCATCCAAAAACATTTTTTTTTTACTTAACAAAAATACAAAAAATTGAAATATTTTAAAAATTTGACATACCTATGTCTCCGTAGGAGGTTCCCGGTGGAAATGGCATGTCAAGGTCCCCTCTGAAGTTGATCTCTACATAGGGGTATTCATCCAGAGAATGACCAGTCGTCTCCACTAGTAAAATAAATCATCCTTGTAGGGTGTGGGCACCCTAACTCCCCCCTTTCGTCTCATCACCTCGGTCCACTGTGCCATGGATGGATTGCAAGGTCCTCAATGAATGATCTCAAATCTAGGTCCCAAACCTAGAACCCTCTTGAAGAAAAAGATACACAAGATAGATGCAAACCCGAAGTTCCTCTTGTCACCCTGTTTTCATTCTATCAACTGGCTCTTCATATTAGCCAATAGCGAGGTGCACCAATCGTACACCGTGGGTCTCAAACACTCTATGGGGTAGAACATAAGTGAACTCGATGCCTGGTGCAATGAAGCCCATCCTGTGATCTGGGTCAAAACGAGGAAAACAATCGTGAGGCCTAGATTGTTTATCACTCGAATGGGGAGTGGAATCCTGACCTTCTCAATCCCTACTATACAGTGAGCGTCTATGTACTCTTCTATATTCATACCACTCCCAGCTCCCCAGGCTTTGAGGTTCAACACCTCACCCCCACATGAAAACCCTGTCAAGAAATATATATCCTCAACTTCCATCCTTAATGGTTTCCCATCCAAGTTGAAGCTCTCACTGTTTGGATGCCAATAATCCACGTGCAATTGTAGCAACCTCACTTGGGCCCTCATCCCTTTGAGTGCCCAAAACTTATGCAACCCGCATATTTTCAAGGTCATTTGATCCCTCAGATCTCTTTCCACAGCAACATCTACCTCCTCATGTTCCCTTTTCCTCCATTCTATCACCATCCTGCCAGAGGAACATCACTTTTAGAGTTAGAAACCATAATTTTTTTTGTTTATGGACATGTATGTTAGCTGCAACATTCACAATCGTGTATAGGGATGAGTATACATAGTCTTTATTTTACACAATTGTGTATAACCTCGCATATATGCAACCCGATGAATGGTAGCCCATGTAAACCTAAATATCTAATTTGTGCCTTAAATAACTTAAAATTTGAAACCTAAATACAAAATGTAATCCACTAGAAAGGAATAGTGGGGGAAGAGGAATTACTTGGTCCAGACGGTCTCTGATTCCATCACTCGATGCTCCCGCAATCACAAATTGAAGATCAAAGGTAATTTGGTCCAAAATTCACTATTTGGGTAAAAAAGTCAAATGACATAGTAAAATTTGGTTTTTGTTACTATATATAGCAGTTTTAACCCACATTACATAGTTTCAGATCATATTTTCGCCTAATGGACTACTACAACAGTGGATTGAGTTGGTTTTTGTAGTTTTTGCCAGGGATTCTTGTGGTTTTTAGCACTATGTTGACCGTTCGTAACTACAGACAGATATTTTCGCTACCCAACATATAGGATATGTATCCATTCCATAATGCACACTTGCATTGTCCTATAACTGTCACTCATATGCCTTAGCTATGAACCCATTTTTTAGCGACACATAACCCTTTATTTTCTACAAGACGTGTCATTATCAAATGGTAGAGACTTTCCAAACATGGGTACCCTAGTTAGATCTCTTTTTCGACTCATTTTCAAAAAGCTAAAAGATTGCCGAGTGAACTTGTCTCTTTCACACTTGTAAATTGGATTTGAAAGGACGTCTATTTGGTACACGTTTATCCCTTTTTCAAACCAAGTAGACTAAGATTATGAAAAAGGACAGTTTTTGGTGTTAAGTTGTGATTGCATCTCATTCCCTTGCTTGCAGTATTGAGCCTATGGCCAGTTCTCTCTTTGCATTATAAACCATTTTCCTCAACAGTTTTGCATCCTCAACCAAGAAGAGCCTCATTTATATCCTTTGCAATTTGACACCCTAAACCCAGGAGGGAACATTCCCCTGAGTGTCCATCTCCCACATGAACTTCCTTGCATTGAGCATTAGCATGTTCCATTGCTGGAACTATTTTTTCTTACTTGCGACTCTCGTTTCCTCCTTTGTATCATAGCATTCATTTGAATATGAAAAAACAAAAAAAAAGATGGGTGGGAAGGGAGTATTATCTTATATTGGTAGAAGTCATGTCTCCTTTGAATAGAGCACAAATATACTGAGTCCACTTGTCATCATAATTTTGGATTTAGCATGGCCTTAGGAAGCTGAGCTCATTACAGAGAGTTTCCCCCCTTGATTGGTTACTCTTCTAGTCCCTATGGATATTTTGATTGATGTCTCCTACATCTCATGGTTTCATCATTGAGTCTATGCTTCCAGAGTCTTCCATATGTCTCATTCTCTTGTTCAAAGAATGTTTATCAACCTGTGTCGTCCATTCCTCATAACTCTTGACTTTGCATGTCATCCATACCCTTAGTTTTTCCCACCATCACATGAATGTGTAGTCCTATTACACCGCCTAGTCCTACTTTCCTCATTGGTAGGTAACATTGAACCCAATAGTCGACATTTCATCATTGGTCGTTGATTGGGTGGTTTTCGTTGTATTTGATGGCAAGACATCTATTCACACATTGGGATTCATGCAGTGTATTGTATGCCATTAGCCTTATTGGTGGTTTCCTCTCCTTTGTCAATAGTTTTCCTCATTGAATGTTATTCAGAGGGTCTTTTCATGTACCTCTTGCACTTGGCACACATGAAAGACACACAGGGTCTTTGGTTCATGAACATGTTCTTCGTCTGATTTCCTCCAAATCATCAAGCTCCTACTTTGTACCTTGTGTTGAATGATGAGATATGCCTTAATGATCTCCTTTCAGCAGGTCTCCTTCCATCGATTTCAGCTCATCTATTCTGGGAATTATACCTAGAGTCCTATGAGTACCTAGAGGATTGTAGTCATTAGTGGAAGGTTATCTCACCATCGACAGTTGGGAATGCATCAATGTCTCCTGAACAATGGATTATTCAAGTGTTCAACCCCGACTCCTTTATTCACACTTGTAAGAATGTACTTGGTGCCTTGATACCTAATTTCATCATCACTAGGTTGTTTCATGTTTGTTAATGGTACACCTCAATGATCGGTAATCAAATGAAGTCTCATTGTGTTCGGCCTCAACTCCTTTATTCACACAATGTAGACTTGCACCTTTGGAAAATTGTGTAGAAGACTTGAATAAATCAGTATGTAGCCGCATATTTCCTGATCTATTGCTACCTTTTCATCGGACTAGTACTTGTGTGACTTCAGTGATCACGGGATATCAGATTGTACTCCATTGTATATAGATATCTTCAAATTTATTTTGAGATTGGTTTTACTAGGCCTTGTTCATGACTATTACAGTCTTTGGCATGTAACCACATTTGTATTTGTCTATTCATGACCATGGACATTTTTTTGGTATATTTTCACATGGATGTGCAGTGTAATTCAAATTGGAAGCCATGTATGCAAAGTTAGTATAGATTGTAATGAACAACTAGATCTTCTAGCTGGGTCCTCATTACTCCACTTTTGGGTTTTTATAATGTATTTCAGCCATCACACATTAGGGGGCATCTGTTATAGAAATATTTTCCTCACCCCATGAAATCTTGCACATAAGGCCTTTTTCCATTTGCCTATGCAGACTTGTAATCCCTTTTTGTAAATCCTAGAGCTAAAAATACAATTTTTCCACATATACGCAACTTGCCTGCTATACAACATGTGTATACGTAGGTTTCATCACTACAACCCACGTACATCGAGAAATGTGCCCAAAATTGAAAAATAGTGTTGGCTTTCCATGTCACGTCATGAGATCAATGATCATTGGCCTTCCATATACTGTAAAAGTTCTGAATTGGCCTTTCAGTTCCACTTGAAAGCTATAAATGGGCCAATTATGAGCTATGGAAAAGAGGAGAAAGAATTCAACTTTGAGAGAAAAGTTACTGTAGAGGAATTATTCACTTCACATTGAGTCTCCATCCCTTTATCTGTTAAGTCTGACACATTTATCAGCCCCCAAGCTCTTCCCTTACTAATTCAAAACTTCAATGTCTCTCTTACATGAGCTTGCCTTTGGTGGAGGATTGAAGTGGCGGGGGCCCAGCTAGAAGGAACTTAGTTTCTTCATTCCGAACTGTGTCGACACAGAAGTCTGTAACTTATTCACTTCTGCTAATTATATCTTAATAGAAATACTCTTTTATCGTCCAATTGATATCTTTCAAATATTTGAATTATTATTCCATGGGCGTATTTGTTATGAATGTTGATGGATTATGTTTTTGAATGTGCTAACATAATATATTATCTGTTAGAATATAATGGATGTTCTTGTTTTACCATTGACAATATCACTATTGTCACCCAACAATAGGTTGAAGCCACCCTCCGAGAACCTTAACCTTTACAGATAATCACTTCGGAAGAAAAACCTAGGCTATATAGCCTAACAAAGGATAATGCACCTTTCCCCAAGGATAGTGCACCAACAAGAGTTGATCAGATAGTCAAAACCCTAACCAAGAGATAGTCCAAGACACAACAAAATATGCTAGCTGTAGCAGCTACAACGACAACTATCCTCCAAACCTGTGTAGAAACTGGGCAACTGCAGTGTGCACAAGTGTTGCTTTGCAATTCTGAGAATGCCTAGTAGAATGAAGACCGACCTCCTGTATTTATACTGATTCTGGATAACTGCCTGGGCCGACTTCTCATTTTGGGTATCTATTTACTCAGTATATATTATTTATTCTGGCCGACTTCTTCTCTTGGAGGTTAATAACCTAATATAAATTATCCTCTTGAGATGACTTGTCTTTTAGGGTTATTAGCCAACTCATTAGGGTTTCTTCTTGCTTCCCAAAATATTCTATTCTTGTAGGTTTACATGTGGAGGTAAATACCTCATGAAACTACCATAATATAAACACTCCCTCCTAGCTAGGGAGGTATTACAGGTAATGGTATTGAGCACAAACATAACATTCACCCGGTAACATCAACATAGTTGTATAGACTATCTCATGACTAGATCGTGAGCACTATCATCACCATCAGTGTCATCAACTGCATCATCTCTCAAAACCATACTCCATCTAAGTAATCAAACATGATGTTGGATAAGTCACTCACTCCATAGAGTGACGTAAGAACCATTCTTCTAATCCAAACATATGTCCTAGAAGAATAAATGTCCTGGAGCATTTCCCGTCTGGGAAATCTCTGTCCGTTGATAATCCATCTAGATGATAATCATTTCCAACACTGTTAATAGTCTTCAAGGAAATCAAAACAATATCATTCAATAGAACACAACTGTGTCTATCCATAGTAGTACACAACTACAATCTAGTGGTACACTACCACACCAAGTAGCACACATATACTTGATTAATGACATATAATTACAATCAGTGAAACACATCCACCGCAATAACATACATATACTGTCCAGAGACATACAGTCTCCATAACAATCATCTGATATCAACTTGCATAGAAAAACAATGTTATGATATAAACAAAATCATTTGGGCCATTCTTCCACTCACATATGTGAGATCTGGAAGAGCATCTTCCCTCAGAAAGTAAAAAATCAATGAGGAGCTATCTGGACTATTCTTCTCAAGCAAGGAAGAATGAATTTCCTAATTTCTAAGCTTGGACCATTCCCCACCCTGGGCCATTCCTCCGACACTAAACAAAGTGAAACCTGGAGAGAATGAGTCTACCCTAAGGAATGTTTATCCCTGATTGCTGAACCTAGACCATTCCCCACTCTGGGCCATTCCTCCAACACTAAACAAAGTGAAACGTGGAGAGAATGAATCCTCCCTAAGGAATGACTGTCCGGACCATTTCCAAAGGAAATGATTGTCTTGCACCAACCTCCAAAATGGACCATTCCCCATGTTAACCACAATGGGAAATCGTTGTCCGACGAGGCATGCTAGTCTTCTTGAGTAACTCTCAAGAAGAGAGACTTCCCTAGACCATTCCCCATCTTAACCACAATGGGAAATCACTTTTTATGGTACATCAAAAATCCATCGAACCATTTTCATTAAAAAAATGACCATTCTATTTGGACCATTTTTCTGAACTAGAAAATGTTTGTCCGCCATAAATCTCAAACCACATTCCTAACTGGAAAATGAACTGCTCATCCTAGACCATTTTTCAAACTTGAAGAATGACTGTCCATAAATCAATACACATCAGTGCTCCCTCCCAACCTGGGAGTCATCTCTTCCTTTTTCAATAGGGAAGTCGTCTCCATGAGCTCCATCTTGAGTATGCAAACTCTTTCATTTTGGACAGATGCTTTACCAAAATGTCTTCTTATCTGCTCATTTGTGGAGATATGTATTGGAGAACCATTTTCTCCTTCCCAGACTTCATAATGTAATGCTTTATTTCAAATGTTCTTCAGTCTGGAACACTGGTTTTATCTAAAGGCTTCATGTAGCTTTTGATCAATAAAGTATATCATTGTTGGATTCCTCTTGGTTCTTGCTAGCTCACAACATCGTGTCAAGGATTTTAACTGAAACATATCCATGTGGCACGTTTTCTATCATCATGAGATCTTTGTCATGGATTGGCAATCCATCATCCTAATTTTCTGAGTAATCATTCTGATACACTATCTTTGTTATAGAAAATCTTCACCACGGTTCTGTTGTGCACTAGAGGTTCTCCACCAAGTTATCTTCTTTCACCTGCATACAAGGGTCTCTTTCTGGTATGCATCAAAGTCTTGAGGTTTCTCTTCATATTCTCTTTATTCAATTTCTCTAGAGAACATTCTTTGCATTCATATGATGTAGAACTCCAACCCATGGATATTGCAGATAATATAATGACTCATGTAGAGGTATGTCTGGTTTACTGGAACAAGTAATAATCATAGTCTTCTCCCTCCATCTAGGAGAATCTCTAGTTCTGGATATTGCAATGCTTTCATATATACATTGTTCTTCATCACAACTTTTAGTTCCTCTACTTGATTTCTTTTAGTGAGTTCATATCAGGCTGATAATCTTGTGATTCTTAATATAGTGACTAGTTGTTTTGGCTTCTCTTTCCTTCTTGGAATCTTCATGTTCTTCCTGATGTTTTTCTTTAGCTCTTGGGTCCATGGAGTTTCTTATAGATTCCATGCCCTAAATATTCCACTCCTTTCTTTCATCATAGGATCATGGATGTGAATGGGCAACTAGGGATACTTTAAGGATTCTCTTCAAATAAGACTTCTTCTAAGATCGAACTGAACACGTTCTTCCTTTCATGGATGCTACCATGAATATATACTTCATCATCTTTAATGGATCATAGGATTATCTCCCTCCTAATCCTTGCTTCATGTATGAGTGCATGTTTTTCTTTTGGAAATATATAATTGTCTCCCTCCATCTAACAGAGTCCACGCTTTTGTCTGCATCCTTATTGTCTTCTGCAAAGCGTCATAAGTCTTTCTTCAATTTCCTCTTGATTGCTGACTTCTTTCTGTCTTTGCTACTTCTAAGTCTCTTCACGATTGATTCTAATTTCGACTTATTTTGTAATAGTTTCCACATGATTTGTTTGATGTATTTCATCCTTTCATGTGTATTAAATGACTTGTATAATGATAAAACTCCTTATCTTTGTTGTTCTTCCATAGGTATAGTTCTTCTTGGAACATATTATTTTCTAAGAGATAGATATACAAGATATGTACAAAGACTTATGCAAACAATATATGTACAATATATATCATTACCTTTTCTTAGAAGAAGAAATCTATCTCATCCTACTTGGTCTTCTTAGTAGGTTCCTTTTCTTCGGAAACTGATGCTTCATGTGTCCCCTTCCTTTTCTTTATCTCCGGACAATGATTCTTGTAGTGATCACTTTCGAGAGTTGAAGCATTGTATTTCTGAAATATCTTTCTCTTGATTTGGCTTCCTCCTTGAACCAAACTTCCTTTTGTTCCTGAAATTCTTGAGTCTTGCTGTGAAGGCTTGATAATCATACTTATTTTGGGGTTTCTCTTTTGTACTGATCCTGGATTCTTCTTGAGCACAACAAGTCCAGTGTTCTTCAAATGTAGGATACTCCTTCCTTGTGTTCATTCTTGCAGCAAATGAATCCCATGTCTTGGGAAGACCATTGAGTACTATGTTTACCAATTCCTTCTTTGAAATGATCTCTTCAATGGATTGTAGTTGATCTCTTAATTGAGATATTCTCACAAAGTATGATGTTATGCTGTCATCATCATTCATCTTCATGTCACGGAGATCATTCTTCAGACTCATTATCTATCCAATGTTTCAAGAAGAGGTTTGTTATGGCACCATACATCTTCTTTGATGAGTGAAGATGGGATATGTAGGGTATCAATTGGTCTTTTATAGAGTCGACTATGATACTCATGGAATTGATATCACCATATTTGAACTTCTCCATAACTGCAACATTCTGTGGTTCCTTCTCTTTTCCTTCTTCAAACTTTGGTTCCACGATCTTTCCTTTCACGATATCCAACACTTTATTCTTGGAAAGGATGAGGTAAATCCTTTTTTCCATGCTCTGAAGTTAGAAGCTCCATCTAACTTGTTTTCTGACTTCATAGAGTAAGTCATGGCTTCTTTGACTTGGTCAACCCTAGATTTGACCAAGAACTCAGACTTGACGTCTTGGCTTGCTGAGAGTACCAGGAGATGCTCTAGGCCAGGGCACACTGATCTATCTAGAAATTAGGTCAATCTTGTCACTTAAGGTGCCTCAACAAGAGGATTAGGGTTTCTCCAATTTCACCTGCTAGTAACCCTAGCGACAATGCTTTTGGTGATTGCTCCTGCTAGAAACCCTAGCGACAGTTCTTCAACGAGATTAATATTCTTATGTCTATGCTCCCTTCCAGTGGGTAGACTGAATGAAGGAGGTGTGGGTCCATAACTTGTTAGAATATAATGGATGTGCTCATTTTACCATTGACAATTTCACTATTGTCACCCAACCATAGGCCGAAGGCACCCTCCGAGCACCCTAACTTTGACAAAGAATCACTCTGGAAGAAAACCCTAGGCTAGATATCCAAACAAAGAGTAGCACACATTTCCCTAAGGATAGTGCACCAACGAAAGCTGATCGGATAGTCCAAACCCTAACCAAGAGATAATCTAATCCAAAATGGAATCTACTAGCTGTAGCAGCTGCAACGACAACTATCCTCCAAACCTATGCAGAAACTGGGCAACTGCAGTGTGCACAAGTGCTGCTTTGCAATTTTGAGAATGCCTGCTAGAATGAAGACTGACCTCCTGTATTTATACTGATTCTGGCTAACTACCTGGGCTAGCTTCTCATTTTGGGTATTTATTTACTCAGTATATATTATTTCTTCTGGACGACTTCTTGTCTTGGAGGCTAATAACCTAATATAATATATCCTGTTGAGACGACTTGTCTTCTAGGGTTATTAGCCAACTCATTAGGGTTTCTTTTTGCTTCCCAGAATATTCTATTCTCGTCAGGTTTACACCTAGAGGTAAATACCTCCCGCAACTACCATAATATTAACATTATCACCATATGATTTCATTGCTTGGTTGTTGAGGACTAGTTGCAGGTATATTTCTTTGGGTCAAGTGCTAAAAATGGACTTCATTTAACATCTGGACGAGGTAGGCCTTTTGTCTTGTATTGCTAGCATATTTGTTTATATAGCATACTTGAGAGTAGAGTTGATTTCTGTAGTCATTTCCGTCTATTTTGGTGTACCCCTAGCCATAGAGATATTTTCCTCGTAATAGAATGGATAAGATGAATGCCATTGTTTTCACAAAAAATCACCAGCGGATCATCTTTGAAGGTTGTTTCATTATCAATGATAATTTTATTTGGGAAACCAAATATTGAAAGAATATATTCTAAGAAACTAATGATTACTTTGTGTGTTTCATTCTCGGTGGGAATGGATTCTATCCATTTAGTAAAGTAATTAGTAGAATTCATAATCCAATGATGTTAACCACTAGAATATGGATGAATTTATCCAATAAAATCTAATCCCCACTGCTTGAAAGGACCATATACCAAAATTGGTTTCAAAGGAAAAGACTTGAGTTTTTGTTTCCCTGAGAATCTCTGGCATTTTTCACATGTTCTGATCTTTGCACACACATCAGTGAATAAGTTAGGCCAGAAATATCCAGCTCGAAGTATCTTGTATGTTTTGGTTCTCTAGAAGTGATGAACTCCACATAAACTCTCATGAAATTCAATCATAATTTTTTTTTCCTCCTCAAGATATAAACACCTTAATAGAATCCCAGAAGGATCCTTCTAATATATAATTTGATCAACAATGAAATACTTGACTTCCTTAAGCTTCAAATATATTACCTTAGCCTTCTCAAGTCCAACAACATGCTACAAATTATACAAGAAATAGATGACATATTTGTACCAACTGCATTCTACCAACTTTGAGTTAATTTGTAGGTTGTTTTTCTGAATTTCACACTTCTAATTTACAGAGTTAATTCCCATGAAATTCACTCCCAATCTTTTACAATTTGATTCAGATAGTAACCTAGCTAATCCCTGACCTTTTATCATTTGGTGGGATTCACCTCCATATGAAACTCTAAAATCTTAGCAATCCACTTGCTTCTTTTCCCATCAATATCAGGAGGAATAAAAAATTCTTTAACAGAACTTGAGGGAACATAAGAAATGATTTTTTAGTGAAGAACATACACCCTTAAAGCCTTAAGAGATTTGACTAAATCATAAGCTTTATTTTCCATTATATCATACCTAACTTCAACATCTCTCAAAGCCCTACTAAAGAAGGAAATAGGCTGCTCCATACCATCTAAATTCTTCTGAAGAAGGACAATAGCTAGTGTATCATTAAATGCAAAGGAAAAAATCATAAATCCCTTTGAGTAATCAGGACTTATCAGAACAGGGGAATCCGCCAATGCTTGCTTTATCTGCTCAAAAGAACTCCTAACTTCTTGGGTCCACTTGACTTCATTTCCTTTTCTCAACATGGCAGTGATAAATTTCACTAGCTCAACAAAGTTAGATATAAATCTCCTCAAAAAGTTTATTTTTCCTAAGAAGGACTGAATTTCTTTCTTAGACCTTGGAATAGTAATATTTTTGATATCCTCTACCCTATTAGGGTCAATATTCATACCATCAGTCAAGACAATGTGTTCTAACAACTTACCCTCCTTCATGGAAAAAATAGATTTTTTGGGATTGAGGGACAAACCATACTTTCTGTTGGCTCCCAAAATGAACCCGTCCCT
>ML838027.1:20192-45486 GCA_009831015.1 Picea engelmannii | reverse complement strand
CGATACTTCCTCCCCACTTATGATAGGTGTTGGTGGCATTTTAAGGGAAGCAATTATTACTCTGCTTTCTATAGTGACTGAGATGTGACTACAAAGTCACTGTTTGAGACATGGCGAGATATATATTGAAAAAAGGAAGTACAAAAGGCCCTTTGGATTGGAGGATATACAATGTTTTTCATTCATTCATTCATTGCTCTCTTTAGGGGGCAGACCTACCTCCCCCACTTCCCCAAAAAACCACACCTTTGACCCCTCATCATTTTCTCTCCCATCTGTTGTAACTTTGATTCTGAAACTTGGACTACTTTTGCATATAGGGATAAATGGTTGAAATTGTTTACCCTTGCTGAGGGAGAGGTCTTGAGACAGGAAAACTGGGTTGTTCCCACGACTGGTGGTTCCTGTCCCACTGACTGGAACCCTCTCTCCCTGTAAAGCATATGAAACATCTAATATACCACCCGAAAGGCCATGATGTGGTCAACTTCTTATTCATGTCACATTACATAACTCACCAACATGAATCCTACCTACCTATAGAAATACATTTATGTCAATTTTCACTTAGCATTAAAAACATTATAAATTTTGGTACGATGGAAACAATAACATACTATTAATCTTCTGGTTCTAGTTTGCTAAGTGAAAATCCACAAGGAGTGTTGTCTATATTCTTTTTTGTATCATACTAATACTAAAGCCAATTAATTTTAAATAATAATAGAAAAATAAAACTAATAATTGCAATAACATATAGAATAAAATTATTATGTGCTCAAATCTTAAAATTATACCATATTAACATATGCAATTTTAGGTCTTCTAGGTGTAGGGTAGTGGGTGACTTGTTGTTAAGGAACTCTGTGATGTTAAGTCACCCGTTTAAATTGGTGTGATTCCTGGGTGATTTTGACAAACTAACAAACAAAAAAAACACACTTGCAATTTTAGTGCAATTCATTCTCTCCACTTATACAAAGCAAGGCTTTGAAATATGTCCACATACAATGAATTCAAATCTCAAAATTTGGTTATGAATATGAACAAAGTAATAATCTCAATTCATTCTTCCACCATTTATTTATTTATTTATTTATGTATAGTGTAAACATTCTATTTTTTTTTATTTTTTTCTAGATATATTTTTCCCACTAATTTTATTCAAAATTGTGTCAAAAATTTAAAAGAATTGTTGGAATTGCAAATAACTATTCTTAAGATTTTATATTCCAAATACAATATAAAATTTTCAAAATCTGTCAATAATTTAAAATAATTGTTGGAATTGCAAATATCTATTCTTAAGATTGTATATTCCAAATACATTATAAAATTTTCAAGGGTTGAATCTATTTATACATTCACATATGCAATTTCAACAATGCAAAATCACAATTTCATTAAAAATTTTGTAGCCCATTAATAATAATATTAATAGCAATAATCTAATTTTGAGATCATAGCTAAGCTAGACTACATATGCAATTTCAACAATGCAAAACTACAATTTCACCAAAAATGTTGTAACCATATTAATTACGGGCGTACACCTATTGACAATGGGCACATTTAATAGGTTTTAGGTGCTTAATCAGTTTTGTATGGACACTATTAAATATTGATGGAATATTCTCAGTCGTCCCAATAAATCAATGGTTGTGATTTCAACCACTAACTTCCTCACTATTATAAAGGCATTCGTTTACATGTTTATTTTTTTACTTTTACTTGATCATATTTAAAATTTACTATGGTGGCTAGTTGATTGACACATCTTAGTGATTAACAAAAATTAAGGTTTTGTTACAGAGTGGAGAGATGTGAATCCGTGTTTCATTTTCTGGACCTGCAGAAACCTTTGGGCATTCACCAACCACGAGTTTGTGGTTGTGCTAGTAATAACATTAATAACAATAATCTAATTTTAATGTCACAACTAAGCTAGACTACAAATTGGTGTATAAGACCCCTTTGTTTGTGGGACAGGGGACTCCCTCTGCACAACCAACCATTTTACTGTTAAACTCTGAGCAACCATTTGATTGCTAAACTCTGAGTAGTTATTATAATAATAACTGCCAAAAAATAAAAAAATAAAATATTTATAATTTTCATTCATTTATCCCTTCACTCCTATTTAAAATTATAAATTGTCAACTCATATATGGTTTTTTATCTTGAATTTTTGAATTTTTGGCTACGAATATTAGCCTGCTACACAACATTGAATGTCACCCCGCAAGTAAATTATAGACGATCGAATCTGAATTGATAGACTTGCTCGGTAAGTAAATTATAGACAGTCGAATCCGAATTGATACTGCTCACCTGAATTTTTAAAACCCGTCACCTTCAAGTTGCAATGGCCCATCTTACTGTCAAAGTTTTGAAAAACATATTTCTTCTTCGAAAATGACGATGGCAGCTGTGACTAATGGAAAGCTACTTGGAAATTGAGAGAGCATGCATATTGCACACAACACAATTCAATTTGTATTTCATAGACAAATGGAGGTTACATATATAGCATCCAGATCACTGACTCCTACCAATCTAGATGCTAAGAAAGTGGATCTGATTAGCTAAAAATAGTTAACCTAGAAACTCACAGTTACAACAGTTGTAAGCATTATCTCATAGTTAACCTAGAAACTCACAGTTACAACAGCTGCAAGCATTATCTCTAACACCCTCCCTTAATGCTTACATTACAAATATTACAATCACAAATTACAAAACATAACAAAAGGTTACAACACAAATTTTGTCATCTCTGTCTCACTGGTCCTCATACGCGGTTACACCCATCTCTGAAGTTCATATAGCACAAATACAACCGCTTCCGATCATCTTTGAAGTATCTATAGGATCGACGATTATGAACTACTCCGAAAAATAGTCTCGATAGAGCTTTTTACACATACTCACCAACACAATGATAACCAGTAAATATTGACTTTGAAGCACTGAAGTACAACAATAATCTCCAGCTTTGAACATAATTGTATACATACTCAAACTAGTCATGTGTCCTTATAGCTCCGAAGAACATCTAGAACTACAAGTAGGAATTATGTCACTATGTTCTGAAGTTGGTTCTTCATCATTATGATTTTACAGCATAAATAAATAAATTTCACACGCCAACTTTCAGCAGAAACAAGCACGATCTGAAAAACACTGAGGCGGAACAACTCCATGTGCCAACTGGTTATCCGTCTGCCATTTTACCTTCAGTGATCTCAAGCTCACGGATCTGGAATTTTTATTTTTCGTTTTTACTAAATCGATCACATCATGTGTAGATGTAATGAGATTTGCATCGGGTACATTGAGTTAATAATTCACAAACGTGGCAGAGTCCTCTCCTCCATGCGCCTACAACAGATTTAATCTGACCAACACCTATCAATGGCCCAGAGCACAGCAGCCAAATTCACGCATTTTTCAAATAAATACTGTAGACCCCTCCTTATGAATTTCCCACGATGTTTGATTTCACTTGGCTTCCAACGATGCTGCAAATCTCAATTTTGGAAGGCACGAACCTTTCAGTCAATGTGATCCCCTCCCCAATGGCGGATTTGTTGACGTATCCTCGGTTGTTCCTCCAGAACCGTGGAACAATTGTGTATGAAGGACAAGACACAGCAAAGAGGAATCTGGGCACATCGATTCAGCAAATGGATCCATGAACTCTTGTTCATGCAGGGGGCGACTCTTTGAACCTCTGGAACGGCTCAATTTCTGAGGTGATGTCTTCAACTTCAGATCAGATGTTGCAGATGGACTCAAGGCACAGATCAAATGCACAATCGGTGCAGTAGAAATGCCTCTCACCCCATTGCTCTATTATGCGTTACTCATGGAAAAGAACAGTGGCAGCGATCCCTCACGGAAATGAACAGGGGCAGCGATCCCTTAATTCCAGAGATCTGGTAGTCAATCTTGCAGTGGCAGTTATCGCGTTTTCTCCTTTAATTCATGGATGCAGCAGCAGAGCGGTGGTTCCTTCTAGTCCGCCTCTTCTCCAACGTGATTTCCTCTTGTTCTGATAGTGATACTCTTACAAATTTCTAAACCAGTAAGCCAATTCACACAGACACACAAAACAACACTCACAGCTAATCTACTCTCACACTGTTAATTTACTCCCCTACAATTAACCTATTCCTACAGATTGATCTCACATTTCTCTCATATTCCTGGGCACTCCGTGAGGAGGTCCTGCTCTGATACCAACTTGGAAATTGAGTCCTTCTCTGATACCAACTTGGAAATTGAGAAAGCAACTTCTGCTCTGATACTAATTTGGAAATTGATACCAACTTGGAAATTGAGAAAGCAACTTCTGCTCTGATACTAATTTGGAAATTGAGATAGCAGGCATATTGTACATAACACAATTTAATTCGTATTTTGTATTTCATAACATTGTCCATCCCTGCTCTGATACCAACTTCTGCTCTGATTCTGATACCAACTTGGAAATTGAGAGAAAGCAACTTCTGCTCTGATACCAACTTGGAAATTGAGATAACAGGCATATTGCACATAACACAATTCAATTCGTATTTCATAGACAAATGGAGGTTACATATATAACATCCATATCACCAACTCTCCTAGTATTCTAGATCCTAAAAAATCCATATCACCAACTCCTAGGCATATTGCACATAACACAATTCAATTAGTATTTCATAGATAAATGGAAGTTACATATATAACATCCATATCACCAACTCCTAACAATCTATATCACCAACTCCTAACAATCTAAATCTATATCACCAACTCCTAACAATCTAGATCCTAAAAAATTCATATCACCAACTCCTAGCAATCTAAATCCTAAGAAAATGGATCTGATTAGCTAAAAATAGTTAACCTAAAAACTCAAACTGTAAGCATTATCTCTAACAAAGCTGTGGTTCCCAAGGCTGCCTTGATTCACATGTCGATCCACCAGTTGGGTCTTCGATGTCCATCTGTTAGTTTGCATGTCTGTCCACCGTTTCAAATGTAAGTGCATGACATCTGTTCACTCTGCGTCTTTGCGGATTTCGAGTCCATGTTCTCGCCTCAGCTGAGCTTCCACCATCGCTTCAATCAAACTCGTGGCGCCCTCTTAGAACAATTCATAGGATGGGGTTTTTCAGGTGCAGAAGTGTGATAACTCGGCAGGCGTCACGGACTTTCTTCAACAGTGCTTGTCTATGTTTTAAAAAAAATAGTTCCTCTTCGAAAGTGACAATGACAGGTCTGATCAATGGGAAGTTTTGGCTCCCAACGCTGCCTTGGTTCACATGTCCATCCACCAGTTGGCTCTTGAATGTCCATCTGTCAGTTTGCATGTCTATCCACCGTTTCAAATGCAAGTGCATGACATTTGTTCACTCGGCTTCTCTGCGGATTTGGAGTCCATGTCCTCGCCTCAGCTGAGCTTGCAACATCGCTTCGATCAAACTCCTGGCGCCCTCTTAGAATAATTCATGAGACGGGGCATTTAAGGTGCAGAAGTGTGACAATTCGACAGGCGTCATGGGCTTTTCTTTCATGAGATCTAAGGTAATGGGGTCGGGGCCTTTCTACTTGGGTTTGCGAGATGATCATTTTCGCGATCCCAGCAGACAAACGTGGGATACTACAGATTTCACTCAATTCACTCCATTTGAATATACTAATGCTTTTGAGGTNTTCATGAGATCTAAGGTAATGGGGTCGGGGCCTTTCTACTTGGGTTTGCGAGATGATCATTTTCGCGATCCCAGCAGACAAACGTGGGATACTACAGATTTCACTCAATTCACTCCATTTGAATATACTAATGCTTTTGAGGTAGCGAGCTTGGAGCAAACTTCTCAGGCCGTGTTTCCTCGTCCAGAGAACTGGCAGACGAAGTCAAACCCTTCGTTGCTCTCACCTTTATTGCTGGATTTCATGAATTAGCGGACCTACAGTGGCTTTCAAACTTTGTAGAGGACTCGTTTTCCATGGACAATATCCCACTGCAAGCTCTGCCCACTCAAAGCTTTGGAGGTGGTGAGAGGCGGTATGTCGAAAACCCAATCTCGTCCTCAAGTAAGATGACTATCAACTGCTCTTTGAATGCAAAGATGTGTGCACCACTTCTAGCACGTACCCACAACAATATATGGCGACCGCATGTTAGCAACTGATATTCTCTGTGTTGGACGCCGAGTTCTTTCTTTTAATGAGTTCTTTTATGCATGAGAGCACCCAAGGGACCCCTCCCATTTGACTGAACTGTGTGGGATTGAGAGCACCCAAGGGACCCCTCCCCACAGGGATTTGACTATGGACCCCTCCCCACAGGAATTTGACTAAACTAGGGATTTGACTATGGACCCCTCCCCACACGAATTTGACTAAACTATGTGAGAGTACCGAAGGGATTCCTCCCCACATACATTTGACTAAACTATGTGAGAGTACCGAAGGGATCCCTCCCCACATAGATTTGACTAAACTATATGAAGTTGACTAACTAAACTATGTGAGAGATTTGACTAAACTATATGGAGTTTACTGACTAAACTATGTGAGAGTAGTAAAGGGATCCCTCCCCACAGAGATTTGACTAAACTATCTGGAGTTGACTGAACTGTGTCCCACAGAGATTTGACTAAACTATCTGGAGTTGACTGAATTGTGTGGAACAAGGGATCTCTCCTCGCTATTTGATTTTTATGGAGTTGACTGACTAAACTATGTGAGAGCAGTCAAGGATCCCTCTTCACAGAGATTTGACTAAACTATTTGGAGTTGACTGAACTGTGTGAAACAAGGGATTTCTCTTAGCTATTTGATTTTTAAGATCTACAAATGTGAACATACCTTACTCCTTTCTATTTGAACCTATGACTATTAGTATGAGAAATATATGTTCTTAACCATTAGTATTTGATTTTTAAAATATTAGTATTTGATTTTTAAAATCTACAGAGGTGAACATACCTTACTCCTTTCCATTTGAACCTATGACTATTAGTATGAGAAACATATGTTCTTAACCATTATGTTCTTAACCATTAGTATTTGATTTTTAAAATCTAAAAGTGGTGAAGATACCTTACTCCTTTCCATTTGAACCTATGACTATTAGTATGAGAAACATGTGTTCTTAACCATTAGTATGAGAGCAATATTAGTATTGGATTTGAACTTATGATCCGTGGATCTGAACCTATGGCATGCTAAGAAAAAACATATGTTCTTAACCATTAGTATGACAACAATATTAGTATTGGATTTGAACCTATGATTTTATGCAATCTATGACATGCTAAGAAAAAACAAATGCTCTTAACCATTATTGGTTTGAACCTATGATTATATGTTTTGGATCTGAATCTATGACATGCTAAGAAGAAACAGATGCTCTTAACCATTAGTGACATTCTAAGAAGAAACAAATGCTCTTAACTATTAGTATGAGAACAATATTAGTATTGGATTTGACCCTATAACCCTACACTTTGAATTTGAACCTATAATCCTACCTTTTGAATTTGGCGCTTTGATCCTACCCTTTGAATTTGGAAAAAACCATGTGATTCAATCGATTGAATAACCCTACCCTTTAAATTTGAACTTATGATCCTACCTTTTGAATTTGACCATACCCTTTGAATTTGGAAAAAGTCCTGTGATTCAATCGATTGAATAACCCTGAATTTGAACCTATAATCCTAACTTTTGAATTTGGCCTATCTTTTGAATTTGGCCCTTTGATCCTACCCTTTGAATTTGGAAAAATCCCTCTGATTCAATCAATTAAGTTAGTATTTACCTAAATAAAAATGTTTATGACTAATTTAAAAATATATATATAGAAAAAACCATAAAAAGAAATGTGTTGATTGAATATTCATATTAAATAACATAAAATACAATAAAAAGTTATTATTTATTAACTTAGTTGAGTAACTTTTCTTTCTTAAAAAAGGAAAGAGCTTATATTAGTAGATGCTATGGAAGCACTTATATAAATCACGAAGAAAATAATAATATACCATTAGGAAATAGACAATAACATCAAGAAAGAGTGTAAGTATAAAATAATAATATACCATTAGGAAATAGACAATAACATCAAGAAAGAGTGTTAAGTATTAATGATAATGATGTAGATTGTTTTTTTAATTTTAATCTATTTTTCTAAAAAAGTTTCATGTTCTATAGAGATTAACTATAGATTAAAAAAAAAAAAATTATTATTTTAATCTATCTTTTTAAAAAAGTTTCATGGAAATTAATATAAATTAAAACTTTGATTTCTAAAATTAAACTTTTTTGGAATGGAGTGTCAACTCCTTATCAAACCTTTGATATCTAGAGTTAAATTTTGAATGAAAGGTCAACTCCTTATCAAAATTATCTTCTTAAAAAAGTTTCATGGAAATTAATATAAATTAAAACTTTGATTTCTAAATTTAGAATTTTTTTAAATGGAAGGTCTCCTTATCAAACCTTTGATATTTAGAGTTAGATTTTGAATGAAGGGTCAACTCCTTATCAAAATTATAGTTGTTAAGATTTTGAATGAAGGGTTAAATCCTTATCAAAATTAAATTATAGGTGTTAAGATTTTGAATGAAGGGTCAACTCCTTATCAAAATTATAATGGTTAGATTCATTTTGATCTTTCTTCATTAATATCTCTCATCCTCATAAATCTCAATATTCATTGCTCTTTAATGTAATGTTAGGCAATGTTTAATTTTTCAATTTGCATTTCTGCCCACGTTTTTCTCCTTTATATCCATTCTTTGCTGATTTTATGTACTATATTTATCTTCATCATCTGAAAACGATTGTCCATATGATTGTCAATCATTTGGGGTTTGTAACCCTTTTTTCTAGTTTTGGGTGAGTTAATATTTGGGAACAAGAATCTTAAAAGATATTATGTTTTTGGGATTTAACTTTAAAAAGATGTATTATTATAATGGATCAAAAATATGCATTATTATAATCCAAAACTTATATTTATTTAGAATTATTTTTTGTATAATTATTTTGTTTGATAAACTTTGGTTGATAAATCTCAACACAAATTTGAATTCAACTTAATCCATTCAAGATTTATTTTTAAGTATGTGTTTAAGGTATCTCAATATCCTTAAAAGATAATAAATTCTATAAAAGTAGTGGCAGATTTGGGAAGCATATATAAATGGGCATATTGATGATAATTATAGTGGTTGGGTTAAATTTTGGGAATCAAGGAGCAATGAAAAGACTCGTTTTTCCACAAAACCAATGATTCTCCTAAAAACGAAAATCGCCACTCTTCCAAAAAACCAAGGACTCTTCAATATAAGGGAGATGTTGTCATATAATGCATATGTCAACTAGAAAAAATAAATAACTAAATAAGCATATATATGTGTGTGATACAACATCTATAGAAAAAATTAAATGATAAAAAGAAATTACATCTCAAAAATTTGATCCCCAATAGATATGGGTTTAAGATGAATCTATGTTGATGATATAGGAGACAAGAAATCATTGTAACAACAAATAATTGCAAAAGATTCATAAAATGAAAAAATATTAGAATATTGTGATCTCGAAAAAAATATTAAAATATTGTGATCTCAAGCTTAGTGACTTCGAGTGGCACCTCTTCAAATTTATCCACTATATACGAACTAGGTGTAAGAGGCTTTGGAGTAGGTGAAAAAGAGGACTTTTTTTTACCACATCTTTGAATGAAAAATCTTTGAAGAAGAAGACACACGAATACCCACCATCCACCCACACAAACATAAATACCCACCACCCATCCACACAAACATAGAACCAAAGTTGTGCCAAAGTGAAAGTCTTTTTATATGTTGTAGTCAGACAAAAAAAGAGAGGTCATCATGTTGTTTACCCTAAAAAAAAAGGTCATCGCTAATACCATGATCTAAAAGCTTATTTTGATATTGAAACTCTCATACAAAAACGCCACTCCAAAAAAGTGATTTATAATAGATTTCATCAAACACTTGGCTTACAAGCATTTCTTGTACCATGGGAGCTAGACTGAAGAACCAAAACAATAATTGAATTTGTTGCAAAAAAAACATGGATTCCTTCCCATCCTTGTTGTACTTCTCTTATCTAAATTATTTTGTTGAGTTTTTGCCCCCCAAAAAATATATTTATCAACGTTCACATGAAATTTGAACTTTAGCAATACAACCAATTTCTTAAATGGGTTAGTCTTCAAAAGCTTCCTCTTATTCTCAATTTCAATGGATCTTTTATATTTATAGATGGAAGCCAACACACTATAAATGCATCTTTTTAACATATGATCCAATTTTATGTTAAACAAAATGATTTAGGAAGAAATCATTAGAATGTTTTGGAGTACCAACAATCTAACAAAGCTATCACGGATAAGTATGACATGAACAAAAGAACAAGAAGACCAATGTATGACACTTGCATCGTGCCTAAGACCTTTAATTTAGAGGGCTGATTATGGTAGTTGATAGTACTTATTAGTCCCTGTCGTAGGCATAGAGGGACTATAGCGATCGATAATTCGTTGACCTCACATTAGTTTGTCCTTTGACCACAAATATTTGCATAATATCTATTGTTGGAGCTAGGAACTAAAAACATTGAATTTTATATAATAAAAAGTACCATATATGTACTGATCTGATTGGATAACAGATTGGAGGTCTTATTGTCGGCTTCACTATTCCCAATGTTTTATATGTTAGCATATACAAACTTTTTCATCGTCTGCAGTATTTTTGAACCATATATTTTTCTTATGCATTGCTTGAAGGTGGATTAATGCTAGCATTAGTTCAAATGTTTGTCTTAGCATTTTTCTGCGAGCATTGTCTTAGATCATATACAATGCTTTTTTTATTTGTACTAATCATATTGAAATGTTTAGATATCCAAGCTTTATAGTGATCGATAATTCCAAAGTTTATAATGTCCTTGCTGCATGTATTTGTATTGAAATGTATTGACACTTTTTTTGAGGTGCTTGAATAGGCCTGACAACTTAAATGTTTACATGAAGCGAGGTCCTCCAACAGGCCTGACAGCTTAAATGTTTGCATACCGCGAGGTCCTTAGACAACCTGACAACCTTAAATGCTTATCTAAATATGCTTCTTGGAGTACATTTTTTCTTGAAATTTTCCATACAATGTTACAATGATTTTGCACAATATTGTTGTCCACTGCCAGTTGAATAGGCATTGTATATTTCATCCTTCTTCTACCCTTGCAATGCAATTTCGTCATCATTGAAGCTACATACATTGTTTACTGGTTCAGTGAGTGATTCTTCTTCGTTGGTTCGTCGGTTGCTACTTTTTGTTGTTGTTTGGTTCACAATTAGACATGCGCTTCTGCCTTTCATCATTTTGGAGTAAGTTTCCATGCCATAGTTTCATTTTCTATTCCTTGTTTGTTGTTTAGTGTTTGTAGTTTGCGACAAAGAATATTTTATTATTTCTACTGGAATGATCGTCGTATGTTTCTGGTTCCTTCGGTGCCTCGGCTGCAGTTTTGTAATCGTTTGAGATACATTTGTTGTTTATTAATTCGGTGGTTGTTTCTTGTTTGCTAGTTCGGTGGTTCATCGGTTGTTGGTTGTGTTTGTTTGGGGCCCTCGGGTTGCAGTTGGGCCTGTTCGTGCTTTCTCACTGGTTTGGTGCTTACTGTTTTCTTTTGTTTGATTCGGCTTTGCAGGGTTGGCGTCCTGCGCCAGTAGTTGGATCTGTTTATTTTTTTATTTTTTTTTGGATTAACATTATTTTTTGGGCGCTTTACAGTGTTCATCCCCTGCACCCATGAGTCCACATGCAGTCGTGTTATTTGCCCTGTCTGGCGAGGTCAATATCTATTCTACTGTGAGATTTTGTTGGTGCTTTAGTGTTGACATGAAAGAAAATAGTTGCATGAAAAATAGTTGGAGAAGTACATTTGAAATTGCAATATCCGTTGTTTTTTTGTTAAAATAAAACATATGAAGGCTACATTTATAAACCATGTATGGTGAAATGTGCCCATGTGACAATACATGTTCTTTGTCCTCTACACAGATTGGTGTGCCCACGATACACTTTGTCTTGTGCTTGAGATATGATATGTACAACAAAGATTCTGCAAAATTATATTTCCATGTCTGGAAGCATATCTGGGTAGTTTGCCACGGAAAACCAAAATCTTGTATCGTGAACACAACAGTCCATGTAGAGGATAAAGAACATGTATTTCCATCAGTGGAAGCAGATCTGGATACTTTGCAACAGAAAACCATAAATCCTTTAGCTACGGCCATGCAATTTTGTAATATTTTGTGCCTTGTATATATTTTGGGCAGGGAAAAAAATTACATATTTACAACTATGGATGGAGAAGTGCAAAGGTTCATGTTTCTGATTATATTTTAGACTATTCATTGAGTCTCTTTTACTGTATGTACATATTACTTGTTCTTCGGTGCATACCACCTTCCATTCATGTTCATTGTATTTTGTGCGTTCCCACATTCAAACAAACAGAATAGTTGGAGAAAACGACGAAGTCTTGACTGCATCGATTGAAGAGGAGATGGAAAGGTGCATGCTTGTACTGTTATTTCATATTCCATTGTTTTGTATTTCATTTATTGTCTGTGTATGTGTTCACCTAGTTTATTGTATGTATATGTTCCGCACCTTCCTACATAATAATTTATCTTCATTACATGTCTTCCTGCATACTAACCTACTTCATGTCTATTGTATTTTCGCTACATTGCTACATTTAAACAAACAGAATGGTTGGAGAGGACGATGGACTCTTTGGCGGGAATGTAGACGAGGAATTACAAAAGTGGATACATGTACTCTTATTTCATATTCCAGTGTTCATTTTTTCACTTACTGTCTATATATGTGTTGTGCTTGTTCTGTTGCTTTGCACCTTTTTTTTTTCTTTTTTTTGTTATTTTCTTCCTTGAAATATAATATATTTCTGCGTATTCTCATGTGAATCGTATTCTATTTGTTGTTACATTGGAATAAATAGATCTTTTTCTCTTTCTTTTACATGTCTATGTTCATACTAACTTCCCTTCATGTCCATTGCATATTCGGCGTTGCTACCTTGGAAGAAACAGGTTGGTTGGACAGGAAGATGAATTGTTCTGTGCAACAGCGGAGGGTTCTATGGTACAATCTTCGAAAAGGTATACCAACTGTGCTAGCAAATTAAATATACAAACTAGGTGGGGGCATATAATGTTAGACTAGAAAACGATGGTTTGGAAGCAATGGGCCTTTATGCCCTCCCTATTTCTACTTTTTCCATTTTCTATTATCCCTTTTGTTTTCTAATTGATCTTCTTAGTGGTCTTTCCGAAAATGGCTTGGTGCGTCGGTTGGCGGACTAACGGTTTCACATCTATGGTCACACTTCTACCTTATTCCATACTTACACACTTTGTTGATTGCGGGTGCCGGGCTGGCGGGTTCAAGATTGCTCCCCTGGCTTCCAAGGGTCCGTGATATACAGATTGGTCGTGGTGCCTCACCCTCACGCCCTGTTTACTGTTACACATTTTTCCAGTCAAAAAAATCAGATGCATACAATTTTACGCTTGTTTAGTCCTTCTGATGGATAGTATACAATGCATATGCTTGGTTAGTGCCGATGTTCATCTACACATGCTTGCATCAGAAAAATTTGGACTAGTGACATGGGCATGAGCAGTCAGTCATCCCAGACATCAGCAGATCGACAAGGACAGAGGTAAAGATGCATACGCTCTGCTCTTAGCATGTTTACCAAACAAATATCCTCGGCTATTTATTCATCTATGGCTTGGTGAATATGTTGATTTCATCTGCAATACATGGTTTGTAGTTCTCAAGAAGTATCAACAAGTACAAGTGAGACGCAGAACATAGCGCAGGTTCCATAGAGTAAGAGGTGTGGTTGAAAAACTCTGGCTCCATAGTTCATGGAAGCTATGCATGTACTTGTAAATTTATGCCAGTGAAAGAAGAATACAAAAAAAAAAAAAAAATGCACACTACTATTCACTTTAGTTTTCCTATTCAAAAATTGTCACCAGGTCTAGAGTTGTAACACCCAAAGTACTATCAATAGAGGGATTGAACATTCGTCGAACTGGACAAGTGTTCATCGAGGACATAATGGTCGTCTATAGCACCTACCTGGATAAGGAAAAAAAAATTAGATCCATTATCTGTGCTGACATGGAAGACAAGGAGGCCATGATGACAGTGACACTGACTATTCCTACACAACTTGTACAGAAACATGCAGAAAATATATTGTCAGGTACTGGGATATCCATTACAAATTTTAATATATTGCCCAAAACAGTATATGACCGTGGTGATTGTGATCGGATGATTTCGCTCAACGAAACAAGTATTGTGGAAAAAATTATCATTGTTTGTTCATAATATCATTTCGTCCTGGACGCGACTATCATCCAGCTTGCACAGAGTAGTGATATTTACCCAATTGGAACCATTGGCACAGTTGTCACACTGGCAAGAAAACTTGGCTCGCAACACATTCTCCATATAAAGGATGGAGAGTCGGGCAACGACAAGGGAATGGTACCGCTTTCCATATCCATTTTTGTTCTTTACTTTCGCATGTGGATGTATCTTGGGTAAGTTACACAAATATTGCACTATTCCATGTTGCAGTTGCAATTGTTTGATACCTATTCAAATTTTTTTTCCTCAATGGAACAATAATTGCATAAAGGGTGGTTTCTGCTTATGCTCTTCAAAAATATAACAAAGAAAAGGGATGTTAGAGAAAGGATCTTTCGCACAACCCAGGCAACGTTTTTGATAGAGTTGGGAGCAGATATAGTACATGATCTAAAGAAACTAGCTAGCTCTACAACTGTTGTGCATATACATCCACAAAATCATCCTCACTTTGCTTATACAAATAACCTTCACCAAATTTTTGTGGCTTGTTTAATTTTAATTTTTTTTTTAAGGGAGGGCGGGGGGGTGGTGCAGTTGTGTATTATATTGTTCAATGTATTAATTCATATGCTTGAATTCCTAGGTTCAAGGTGTTTTGGTTGCAGTGAATGCATACTCGACCCCCTTTGAACATGTATGTGCGAAATGCAACTCTCCTGCTTCTGCCTCCACTTTGATAAGTGATGATACAATTGATTCTCTGCGATGCGATGAAAATGTCCATATATATATGGACATTGCCTCAATGTTGTCATCTGAACCCTGGGCAACACAACCGTTCATTGTACAGTTAGGCAGCCTCTGTTACAAAATATGCTTCCTAGGTTGGTAGAATTGTCGTATGAAACATATCTACAGAAAAAGGAAAACAATGTATACATGCTACGCGACTTACGGATGCACAACAAATTTACCTTAAATGAGGAAAATGCAATTTTTCATATCGGCTGAAGAAGGAAAAAAAAAATACATATCAAACTTTGGTAGGAAACGAAAATATCTCATGTGTCTCTGTAATATTTCTTCAACATCCAGATGAATGTTCGTCGGAATCGAGTACTTGAGATTGCATGCGCATAAGATTGTTCAGTCAAAGAACGGGAAGCATGGAAGCAAACCCCATATTATCCCATGGCCCTGGTTATTTTCTACTGGGAACATATACCAGATGTAACAGAAAACCAATGCCGCGACGGCTTTTGTTTGTATATCAAATTGTTTGATGCAAAGGTCGATGTGTCATGCTCTTTGGAACCTTGTGGGAACTTGCTTGTGGCATGTTTGGAGTTTAGTTGGTTCTTGGTTGTATGCTTCGTCTGTCAATTTGTATATCGCGGAACTCCAAGTGTTGTTTGGAGGGCACAGAACAATAGAATTGCAATTTTTTAGCCAGCTAGCCCACAAATCTGCCTGATAATTGGTATGGCAATGTGACGCAAATGTAGTGTGTGGCTTGTTTTAGCATTTTTCCTTGATCGATGAACTTGGTAAAATTAATCTCCTGGAATAATTTTAAATCAACAAATATATACTGTGTGAAGTCCAATTGTGTTATCATATCAACAAGAGGCCCTTAAAATTCAAATTGGTCGTTGTTATGCTTGCGGTGATAGAATTTTAAAAAACTTTGTTTTGTTTCCTTCATTTTTTTTAAAATAAGCAATTTAACATCTTTTGATAATTTTATGTAATTAAATTGTACAATATCAATATTTAATATTAATAATTGACCTTTCAATTTGTATATTGCGGAACTCTGAGTGTTGTTTGGAGGACACAGAACAATAGAAGTGCAATGTTGAGCCAGCTAGCCTGTAGGTCCGCTTGTCAATTTGTATATCGCGGAATGGTGGGTGCTATTTGTAGGGCGCGGAACAATAGAGGCCCAATTTTGATCCCGCCAGCCCGAGAACCCGCAATCCAAAAAGCGTCTAAGTATGGAATGCGGGATCCATACATGCTCTATAAAATCTCATGTCCATACTTTATAGAAGTCCATATTTAGTATGTATTACTCATTTCTCGGAAAATTTCTAGGTATAGAAGTTGGTGGATTCACGCCTTCAGATTTCACTTGCTTTTATATCACCCGCCCAATCGACCGCTTCCCATTTTTATATTGTACAAAATTTTTGGCTTGTGGTTTTATGAATAGGCAAGTTACCGGATAGGCAGGTTCAATATTGATAATTTATGTAATTAAATTTATGTAATTGAATTGTACAATATCAATATTTAATATTAATAATTTAGTATTTGAAAATCATGCTTTTTGATAATGTTCAATAGTTGATAGGGATGACCATCCGCAAACAATGGAAATCTTGAGCCCACCAGTCCTCAAGTTCGTATGTCAATTTGTATATCACAGAAGTCCGACCGTTGCTTGGAGGACATGAAACAATAGAAATGCAATGTTGAGCCAGCCAGCCCACAAATATGCTTGTCAATTTGTATATCACGGAACTCTGGGTGTTGTTTGTAGGGAACAGAACAATAGAGGTCCAATTTTGAGCCCACCAGCTCGAGAACCCGCGATCCAAAAAGTGGCGAAGTATGGAATGAGGGATCTGTACATGCTCTATAAAATATCATGTCCATAGTTTATAAAAGTACATATTTGGTATGTATTACTCGTTTCCTCCGAGTGTTGTTTGGAAGAAACGGAACAATAAAAGTGCAATGTTGAGCCATCCATTCCACAAGTTCGCCTGTCAATTTGTATATCGCGAAACTCTGGGTGCTATTTGTAGGATATGGAGCAATAGAGGCCCAATTTTGAGCTCGCCAGACCAAGAACCCGCGATCCAAAAAATGGCCAAGTATGGAATGTGGGATCCGTACATGCTCTATAAAAATCTCATGTCCATACTTATTAAGAGTACATACTTAGTATGTATTGCTCATTTTTCAGAAAATTTCTAGCTGCGGAAGTTGGCGGATTCACGTCTTCAGATTTCACTTACTTTTATAACACTAGCCCGACAGACCACTTCCCCGTTTCATATTGTAATAAACGAATATAAAATGGTCGAAGTCTAATTGTGCTATGATATGAACACGCGACTCTTAAAATTCAAATAGCTGGCAAGTCCGCTTGTCAATTTGTATATCCCGGAACTCTAGGTGCTATTTGTAGGGCACGGAACAACAGAGGCCCAATTTTTAGCCCGAGAACCCACGATCCAAAAAGTGGCTAAGTTTGGAATGAGGGATCCCTACATGCTCTATAAAATCTCATGCCCATACTTTATAAAAGTGCATATTTAGTATGTATTACTCGTTTCTCAGAAAATTTCTAGGTGCAGAACTTGGCAGATACACGTGTTCAAATTTCCACCCACTTTTATATCACCAGCTCGACCGACCTCTTCCTCGTTTCATATTATACAAAAATTTTGGAACGCAAGTTTCTGAATATGTGGGTTTTTCTTTTAAATAAGATATTTAACATCTTTTAATAATTTTATGTAATTAAATTGTACAATATCAATATTTAATATTAATACTTTAGTATTGAAAATAATGTTTTTAGGTAGTGTTATATAGTTGATAGGGATCACCATCCATAAACAATCACAATCTTAAGCCTGCCAGCCCTGGAGTCTGTCTGTCAATTTGTATATCGCGGAACTCCGAGTGATGTTTGGAGGACATAGAACAATAGAAGTGCAATGTTGAGCCAACCAGCCCGCAAGTCCGCCTGTTAATTTGTATATCGTGGAAATCTTGGGTGCTATTTGTAGCACACAGAACAATAGAGGCCCAATTTTGAGCCCGCCAGCCTGAGAACCCGCGATCCAAAAAGTGGCTAAGTATGGAATGCGGGATCCATACATGCTCTATAAAATCTCATGTCCATACTTTATAAAAGTATATATTACTCATTTTTTCGGAAAATTCCTTGGTGCAGCAGTTGGGGGATTCATGTCTTCAGATTTTAGCTACTTTTATATCACCAGCCTGACCGACCGCTTTCCCGTTTCATATTGTACAAACTTTTTTGTCTAATTAAATTGTACAGTATCAATATTTAATATTAATAATTTAGTATTGAAAATAATGTTTTTAGATAATGTTGGATAATTGATAGGGATTAGCATTCGTAAACAATCACAATCTTGAGGCCGACAACCCTGGAGTCTGTATGTCAATTTGTATATTGTGGAACTCCGAGTGTTGTTTGAAGGACATAGAACAATAGGAGTGCAATGTTGAGCCAACCAACCCGCATGTTCTCTTTTCAATTTGTATATCGTGGAATTCTGGGTGCTATTTGTAGGCCACAGAACAATAGAGGCCCAATTTTGAGCCCACCAGCCCAAGAACCCGTGATCCAAAAAGTGGCTAAGTATGGAATGCGGGATATGTACATGCTCTATAAAATATCATGTCCATACTTTATAGAAGTACATATTTATTACACATTACTTGTTTTTTGGAAAATTTCTAGGTGCGGAAGTTGGCGGATTCACGTCTTCAGATTTCACTTACTTTTATATCACCAGCTCGACTGACCGCTTCCCCGTTTCGTATTGTACAAATTTTTTTGTCTAATGAAATCATACAATACCAATATTTAATATTAATAATTTAGTATTGAAAATAATGTTTTTAGATAATGTTAGATAGTTGATAGGGATTACCATCCATAAACAATCGCAATCTTGAGGCCGCCAGTCGTGGAGTCCGTTTGTCAATTTTTATATTGCGGAACTGGGAGTGTTGTTTGTATGAAACGAAACAATAAGAGTGCAATGTTGACCGAGCCAGCCCGCGGGTCCGCTTGTCAATTTGTATATTGCGGAATTCTGGGTGGTATTTTTAGGCCACGGAACAATAGAGGCCCAATTTTGAGCCCGCCAGCCCGAGAACCCGCCATCCAAAAAGTGGATAGTTATGGAATGTGGTATCCGTACATGCTCTATAAAATCTCATGTTCATACTTTGTAGTACATATTTAATATGTATTACTAATTTTTTGAAAAATTTCTAGGTGCGAAGGTTAGCGGATTCATGTCTTCAGATTTCACTTACTTTTATATCACCTGCCCGATCAACCGCTTCCCCATTTCATATTGTAAAAATGTTTTGGCTTGCGGTTTTTTGAATAGGCGAGTTACCAAATAAGCGAGTTCAATATTGTGTTTCCATTGTTCCGCCGCCTGCAAACAACATCCTGGCTTCTGTGATCCACAAATTAGCAAACAAATTGAAATAAAAGAATATATACTATGCAAAATCTAATGGAACAATCATATGAACGAGAGGACATTAAAATTAAATTCTTCATTGTTATACTTGCGGTGAAGCTAGCAGTACAAAGACTTTACTTAAACATCCAAAAAATGATTTTCTTGTAACTTTTCGATGCTTCTCTTATACAAACAGATCCTGGAAACTATAAACATCACTTGTTGTATCTATTCCTTGATTGAAGAACCTATAACATGTTTAACACACTCCATAGTTACTGTTATGACCAACTCCCCCTTCCGAAAACTACCATCCTCTTTCTCTTTTCCCTCTGCTTTCCCTTTCTTTACTTGTCTTTCGGAAAATGTCTAGGTGCGGGATTTGGCGGATTATCGTATTCAGATTTCCATTGTTACTTTTATATCACCAGCCCGACCGACCGCTTCCATGTTTCATATTGAACAAACTTTTTGAATTGCAGGTTCAAGATTGCGTTTCCATTGTTCTGTCGTCTGCAAATAGCAGCCGGACTTCCGCGACTTACAAATTNATTAGCAAACAAATTCCCCTTCATCTCGTATGCTTTCTCTTTCTGTTTACTTGGTCCTTTTTCTGAATGTCTCATGATTTTATATATAGAACCCGAAGTTCAGAAATATACAAATTGCCCTTTCGACATTGCACTTTCGTTGTTCCCCTACGCACAAACAACACCCGAAATTCCACGACATACAAATTGACGACCGATATCTGTCACTGAGATGCAATATGACCATCGGCCCCTCACGTCTCTTGGGTATATCTTCTTCCCTTTTTTTCTATTAGCCACCCGACCACTTTCCATACTCGCACATTTCCTGGAATCTATTTCACGGGTTGGTGGGTGGATGAAATGTACAATGCTTGGTAGCAATTCACCATCACCGCTACCTTCGTACTTATTTCCAGATATGCAATAATTAAGCTTTAATGCTAGTAGTTCATCCTGCAAGAACCGTTAAGATTGTCATTACTGTCTAGAAGGCCAGAGAAGATTTGTCATTACTACGAATTAAACCAAGATTTGCGGAGAAGAGTGTTATCCTTTCCAAGTATTCATTTCAAACATGATGCAATCTATTTCGCGCGCCAACAGGTTGGCGCCTTTAACAAATCTCTAATTCTTAATCTCTCTTCGTCGTCGCCGCCACCTTCGCACTTTTTTCTAAATATGAAATTAGTGATCTTTAATGGTAACAACTCATTCTGCACGAACCCTGGAGATTGTCATTGATCAGCAAAATGCTCAAGGAGATATTCCATTGATACACATTAAACCATAATTTGCGGAGGGTTATATTATCCCTCCTCAATTTTCATTTCAAACATCGTCTGGAGAAAACGGAAATTTCTCGTTAACTTGTGGCAGCAATTATGTCCAGATACAATAAACACATTCGGGCATAATGGCCATAGGTTCCAATATTCCAGGATATATTCTTACTACTCATCTCCCTCCGCCCAGGAGAAAAAAAGGAGATGGTCCCTTGGTACACTGAAAGATATATTTCAAGCCAAAGAATTTCAAGGCAATCCTGCCTCCTCAGAGAACCTGCCCAATTGCATTGATGCTTGGCGCAGAGGTTGATGTTATGGATTCTGAGCCAGAAGAGGATGATCTGATGGGCGATGATATGACAATGGATGATGGCAATGCATAGATTGTTCCCACTCCTATGCCCAAATTGAAATCAAACATAACGGGCGAAACTTCACGGCTCAATGATGGCGGTCCTGACAGCACCAAAAGGAGTTTCAGAAAAGAAACTGACGCTGGACACAACAGTTGCTTTGCAACTTGAAAGTAGGAATTCCAGATTTCCAAATTAGTCTGTTCTAGGCAGAAGACTTTCACTGTAAATAAATGATATGTTGATGCTCCCAGAGATATATTTCAAGCCAAAAAAATATTCACTTGCGGGACTACTTTCCTGTTCTTTGGATATACAATTAACATCTTCGGGAATGAGGACCAGAACTCTCACTAGTGCAAGGCATATTTCTACTAGTCATCTCCTTACACCCATAATGGACTAATATGGGCCTCTGGAATTGCACGTGCAACCTGTGTCCCTGAAGTCTTTCAATTGTGCAGAGGCGGTTTCTAGTTGTGTCCTAACTTTCAGTTAAGGGTTATTTCGTCCTGCAACATTTTTTGTCTTCTTCCTCACGGGAAGCTTCTGAAAACTATCAATTTTACCACATGATGATTCACCAAGGAGAAAACTACAAGGATCCTGCATACTTTGGATCCCATGCCTATGTTTGTAGTAGATACGTTCAATGTTTTGGCCCAGAGAACTCGGTCCAATTTCTAAGGATGGATGTACAATAATCGGTGTTTTTTTTTTTTTTTTAAATGGATTTGCTATTAAAAAAAAATTCCTTCGAGTCTTCGTTGTTACTTCTTTTCTGGATTTAACGTCTGTTCTCATTGGCATGGTTCGGTGGTCTCGTAGTTTTTCGATATTGTATTTACTTAGGTAATTTTTTCTAAGATGGATCATCTAACAATTATATGACAATGTACTGTGTCAATCCACCAGGCTTTTATGCAAAAAAAAAATGGTTTACACACAGTTTCAAACCAACGTTCAATTCTATTCGTAATGCAGATAGAACATAGTAATACCAAAGTACAATGTTGCAACAAAATCATCATTCTTGTTTCTAGACATGCAATTATTAAGTTTTAATGCTAACAACCCATAATGCAAGAAGTTTAATACTTAAGTTAATATGTTACAGTCATGGAAGAATGTATGAAGAACACACTTACACCCACACGTTCCAATAAAATATAATCTTCAACAAAACATTTGCTGACAATTAGTAGAAAATGAAGTTTAATACTTAAGTTAATATGTTACAGTCATGGAAGAATGTATCAACACCCACATGTTGCAATAAAATCTAATCTTCAACAAAGCATTTGCTGACAATTAGTAGAAAATGATGGTTTTGCAACAATGRGGCTTGTTTGAAACCAATTCKCRCTTAYRAAAATTKCCCTCCGCCTTTCTATTTTCCCACWMTTTTATCCCCTGTAGTTTCTCTTCYTGGTTACTTAATCRYTTTTTTYCGACATGMAAYTATTAAKTTTTAATGCTAACAACCSATAATRCAAGAMKTTTAATACTTAAGTTAATATGTTAYAGTCATGGAAGAATGTATCAAGCACACACTTACACCCACAYGTTCCAATAAAATMTAATCTTCAACAAAGCATTTGYTGACAATTAGTAGAAAATGAAGTTTAATACTTAAGTTAATATGTTACAGTCATGGAAGAATGTATCAACACCCACACATTGCAATAAAATCTAATCTTCAACAAAGAATTTGCTGACAATTAGTAGAAAATGATGGTTTTGCAACAATGGGGCTTGTTTGAAACCAATTTACGCTTACGGAAACTATCATCCGCCTTTCTATTTTCCCACTCTTTTATCCCCTATGATTTATCTTCCTGGTTACTTAATCGTTTTTTTCGACATGCAATTATTAAGTTTTAATGCTAACAACCCATAATGCAAGAAGTTTAATACTTAAGTTAATATGTTACAGTCATGGAAGAATGTATSAAGAACACACTTACACCCACACGTTCCAATAAAATMTAATCTTCAACAAAACATTTGCTGACAATTAGTAGAAAATGAAGTTTAATACTTAAGTTAATATGTTACAGTCATGGAAGAATGTATCAACACCCACATGTTGCAATAAAATCTAATCTTCAACAAAGCATTTGCTGACAATTAGTAGAAAATGATGGTTTTGCAACAATGAGGCTTGTTTGAAACCAATTCTCACTTATGAAAATTTCCCTCCGCCTTTCTATTTTCCCACTCTTTTATCCCCTGTAGTTTCTCTTCTTGGTTACTTAATCGCTTTTTTTCGACATGAAATTATTAAGTTTTAATGCTAACAACCCATAATGCAAGAAGTTTAATACTTAAGTTAATATGTTATAGTCATGGAAGAATGTATCAAGCACACACTTACGCCCACACATTCCAATAAAATCTAATCTTGAACAAAGCATTTGCTGACAATTAGTAGAAAATGAAGTTTAATACTTAAGTTAATATGTTACAGTCATGGAAAAATGTATCAACACCCACACGTTGCAATAAAATATAATCTTCAACAAAGAATTTGCTGACAAATAGTAGAAAATGATGGTTTTGCAACAATGGGGTTTGTTTGAAGCCAATTCGCGCTTACGAAAACTGCCCTCTGCCTTTCTATTTTCCCACTCTTTTATCCCTTGTAGTTTCTCTTCCAGGTTACTTAAATCGTTTCTTTTTGAAAATGCCTTGCTGCGTGGGTTGGTGGATTCACGCTTTTCGACCGAGCGCTTCCCCTTTGTCTAAATTGGCTCTTTATTGTTTCGTGTCCTACAAGTAGCAGCCAAAGTTCCATGATATACAAATTGACAAGCGGAATTGCGAGTTGGTTGGCTCAACATTGCACTTCTATTTTTCCGTGACCTCCAAACAAAATTCAGAGCTCCGCAATATACAGATTGACACACGGGCTCCAGGCCTGGTAGGCTCAAGCTTGCCATTCTTTACGGATGGAAAAGTGCTAAAATGAGCCACATACTACATTTGCGTCACGGAAGTTATATTAAAGGGAAAAGCATTTCCTCTATAGTTACGTGTCCTACAAACATCACCCAGAGTTCCGTACTATACAAATTGACAGCCAGACTTGCCGGCTGGCTGGCTAAAAAAATGACTCAGAGTTCCGCAATATACAAATTTACAAAGGAAGCATACAACCAAGAACCAAGTAAACTTGTAGATCATATTCCTAGTCGCTGACGAACAGTACTGTCACTTCCGCAATATACAAATTTACAACTGAACTCAGATCATACCATCTTTCGTATTATGGTCTACCTATCATGCCCTCTTCCGTGGTACACATTTTGCACTGAAAACTTCCGAGAAATACAATTTAACCATCGGGTCCTCACGTCTTCTATGGAACTATTGTCACCCCATTTTGAATCACGTTTGTCTGCTTTCCATACTTCGCCATTTCTTCGAATTTCTTTTGTGGATCGTCAATTTGGCGGGTTCAAGAAATATTCAGTTCCTAGTCGTTGTTTCCTGTGCCCGTGCCATTTTGCAATTACCAATTACCAATTATATATAAGATCTTATTTCTAGGCATGCAATTAGCAAGCATTAATTTCAAACATCATGGATTGTCATTTGCACGTCGTCAGGTTGGTCCATTCACAAAAAATTCAATTCTCGCTTCTGAGAACGAGTCTGCCTGACCGTTTCCCTATTCCATACTTAGCCATTTTCCCGAAATTCCACAAATATACAAACCGGTCGCTAAACTGTTCCATCATGCTCTCTTCTGTTTTACACGTTTTGCAGTAAAAAATTCCAATACATAAAATTTGATCGTGGAACAGTCGCCTCTCCTAAGTATCCCCGTAACCCTATTTTGAATTCCGTCCGACCGCTTTTTAGAGCTTTCCATTTGTTCCTTTCTCTCCCCCATCTCCGTCA
>ML838027.1:0-13019 GCA_009831015.1 Picea engelmannii | reverse complement strand
AGATTTATAAACATTTGTTATTCTTCTCTTATTGTTATCATATCATATTGAACGATGCTTTATTTATTGTTAACATATCATATTGAACAACAATGCTTTATTTTAGCTAACAACCAATGGAATAAAAGTTTTTCAATATATTTGAAAAAATGGAATGGAATATATATGGGATATATCTTCAATTAACACAATAACGAATCATATTAAACCACAATAACGAATCATATTAAAGAGGTAGGGCAATTATAATATTTTCAAAGTTATTATATAATATTAAATCAATTTAAATTTAAAATAAATTTAAATGAATATAATTAGTTTATAAAATATTTATATATAATTTATATAAAAATAAAATTTTACAAATATATTTTAGAAATTCATAATTTAAAATAAAATATTTTAAATTTTACATATTTTAAATTAAAAAAAAATATATTTATAGTTAATTTATATAAAAATTTAAAATATTTGAAAAGTCAAATCAATCAAAAACTAAAAGAATTTTTAATTTTTAATTTTTATTTTCCGAGAGAAGTATCATTTTTACATAAACTTGACAATAAATTAAAACTAAAAGATATTTTGTAAATTTAATAAATTAAAACTAAAAGAATTTTTTTTACAAGAAGCATCATTTTTTACATAAACTTGACAATAAAATAAAACTAAAATAATTTTTGTAAATTTAATAAGCATTTTTTATATAAATTTGACAATAAATTAAAGCTAAAATATTTTTTGGTAGTAGAAAGCATCATTTTTACATAAATTTGAACACATAACACATAGTTGTAAATTTAATAAGCATTTTTTATATAAACTTGACAATAAATTAAAACTAAAATATTTTTTGATACTAGAAAGCATCATTTTTACATAAATTTGAGCACATAACACAGAGTTATTGCTACTATACAGATTCAAATGTAATAAACAGTAATTCATATACGTAACGGAATACATGATAACATTCCAAGCATCACAGGTATGCATAACATAAAATTAAGCATATAAATTATATTTATCTTTCAACTGGAATAACACCACCAACTGTGTGCAGACCTTTCACGAACCTCCCAACCTTAGACCACATTGCTCATCACTATCAGCAATAGGTCACACCCGAGCTAGGACTAAGCTCCATCGGGTAAGGGAATCCTAGGCTAGGCAAGGTCAACAGGAAGACACACAGTTTATGAGGAAGGATTATCTCCCAGGAGCCACTTATGCCCACTTCTCACAGACTCTCATTCCCCACATGTTTGTCCCACCCCGGGAGTATACACCTTCACTGTCACACAGTCCATCGGATGCTTCACCTCCCTTGCCTTGGGCTTCAGCAACAGGCTAGATCGGAATTCTCAAATCTCTGTAGCAGCTATGGGACCCCTTCTAGGAGAACTCACTTCCACAACACACTCTCTCACCTAGAAAGAGTTGCTCATAGGCCTGACAACCTGCCTCTTCAACCAAAACCACCTATCTCACCTGGAGAGAGTGTTGCACACAGGCCTGACAACCTGCTTCTTCAGCTCCATTCTAGCGCAAGGAGAAACAAGACTTAGCAAGGAACAGATGACGGCGGCAAGCCAAACTCAGCTAAGGGACTGCTTGGCTGCAACAACCCACAGTTATAACACACACGACATGGACATTTACGGGATGCTCAGGCTTCACAGAAGATGAGGGTCGACTTCATGGCTCTGATTTTCAGAGGTGCATGGCTTATGAAGAGGTCCAACACAGAGACAAAATAGTTTCTCGGGAAGGATTCCAGCGAACTCAAGTTGAGTATGGAAGAATGGACGCGCCAACCCCAGGGTGGTTTGGCTCACGGGTTACTGATTCCAGAGGTATGTGAGGGTATCCAGAGATCATTTGCCCTGCAAAACAAGATAGACAGTGGATCGAAGAATGGAGGATGAACCCCCAACACGGCTGATTTCTGCAACTTTAACTGCATGCGCCCAGGTCGACACCTGTCTTCTTGGAGCTGCATGCACTCCATTTTGCATACGTTTCTTTCCCAAGAACTTGGGTCAACACTTGGTCAATTGACCACCTTAGCCTTTTAGGAAATAACAATAAATTAGTATCCCCTTTAGAGGTAAGCCCCTTAGCTTAGCCCCTAGGCCCAACACTTAGCCTCCTCCCTTACCCAACCTTGTGGAAGCTTAGTCCCCCATCACTCTTTCTTCATGGTCGGTCTGCATGAAGTGATTTTTATATTTTATTAATGATCTACATAATTACATATACAAAATCCGACTCCTAGCCTTTAACACCTAGGCTCTCCGACCTAATCACCAAATAAGCCTCCTAGATTATTATAACTCAGCTTACCAACCTACAAAAAATGTTTGCAGTACATAATATAACTGGGCTCATCCTTGGGGATATTACAATCCCCTCCCCTTATTTTTTCACTGTCCTCAGTGCAACTTTTACATAGCATCAACAAGATTTCCAAAATATTCAAAACGATGCGGGTATTTTGTCCACAGAGCATCCTTAGGTTCCCATGTCGCATCCTTAGGACCGTACCAGGTCCACTGGACCTTTACAAGCCCTATGGCTTGATTCTGAAGTTGTTTTCTCTTCCGTTCCAATATGTGCATCGGATGCACCTGCAAGATGCCTTCTTGCTCCACCTGAATCACATTCCAATCAATCACATGATTAGGATCAGGTATAAATTTCTTAAGCAATGAAACATGAAACACATTATGTACAATCATGGATACAGGTAATGCAAGAATATATGCAATGTATATAGATGTATATACAGGCAATTCTAACAACATTATAACTTGTATACAAGATACAGAACATACCATAAATAGAGAATTGTACTTATCTTTTGATTGAGAAGACTTCCATATCAACATGGTCTAGACTAAGGTACCAAACCTCAGCAACACTCCAACCAACGATCTCTCCTTCCCCACATGCCTGTCCCACCCCAAGAGTGTCCACCTTCACTGTCACACAGTCCATCGGCTGCTACGCCTCCCTTTCCTTGGGCTTCAACAACAAGTTGGCTCAGGAAGTCTCAGAGCACCATGGCTTCTGGAGTTCCAACTGCCCTCAGAGATTTCCAATCAACATCTTCCCCTCAGAGATTTTCAACACGGAGCCTGGATGGGTTGGGTAAATGGTCATTGGACCCAAGGTTTCAAGAGGAAATTGTGTCTAGAGGACCAATTTCGAACCTCAGAACGTTCTTGAGTGCCAAGAAGTTACCTTGGCTATGTTATGAAGCTCAGGAGGAGTAGCGGTGTCATAAAACCACGACAGGAGTGGTATTGGGCCGCAGAGTAATGTGGACCTTAGGATCTGTTCGGGAGAAGGAGAATCTTTCACGTCCGTTAGATCTGGTAATGTTGTGAGGCAGTTAGCTGTGAATTCCTTTGGAAATATGCAGAGTAACAGAGTTTTTTCTGCGTCATAGGATTTGTTCGGAAGGAAGGGAAATACCTTACGACCATCAGATCTGGGGAAGGTGCAGAGGAGTTAAACTGGAAGCCCTTCGGATTTCACAACTTCAGTGAAGTCTAATGCCAGAAACAAGAGAAGGGTCGAAGCCCGAAGCTCCGAAGTGGATCTACACTGTAGATCTGGAGAGGAAAGCTTGACCGTTGGATCAATCCAATGTTAAAAGGTCAAATGTAGTAGTGAAGGGCGAAAGCTCCCGAAGAACCGAAGTAGTGAGTCATGATGATGTCACTCGGATTGACATGGACACATGGGTTGTGTGCCACGTGTCAGTGGGCTTCGAACCCATGGAAGATTGAAATGGAATTTGGAACATGACGTGTGTCACCCATATGAATGGGCCATGTGTCAATCGCTAGTAAATAGCCACACAACACTTCGTATGAGCTTGGTTAGTGGGACCTAAGATCACTTAACGAATTTAAAGGTCGGAGGACCCACACTAGTGTTGATCATGATACAACAAGATCAACGGCCAGAAGGCATTGCAGGGACCCAAGTTGCACAAAAGTTAATTATCCAAGGTGGTCCCGCAATCCAAACCGCGGTTTCACCGAGGGGTTACGTGTCAGTATCAGAAGAATTGCAGGATGAAAGGCGGGTTACTCCAAACCATCGTTGCATGCCCCCGCAATTGGAAGAGCACTCAGTGATGTGATATAATGACATCACCAAAGGTGATTGGGAATGTTCAGAGATTAAAGATTTGGGATGCACGGATGTGAAATCCTCCGAAGCGTCAAAGTTATGGAACTCAGACACCTGAGGTTCCATAGTAAGTGTCATTCGTCAGATGTTGAGTAGACGTGGATGGTTGATCCACCCTACTTCACTAGTTTGGTAATCTGAACTCCGAGAGATTGTTGTGTGATGCTTGGAAATCTTCCGAAGCAAAAGGTTGAAGGCTCGAGTAAGCGCTTATTGATCTAGCGCTTGGTCAGGACCCATGTTTGTGTGGGTTGGGGACTGAGAGAAAGGGGTTAGTGTCCAAAAATTATTACAGAGTAGATACGATCTTGGAAAGAAAATGAAATCTGAACATTTTCTTAAATCAGATTGGTTTGAATGTGTAAACTGGTGAAGTATTGAATAAGTTTCAATCGTTTCTCTTCTTTGAGTTTTCGAGTGCAAGCAGTGCACATTGTCTGCAAGGAGTGCGTTGATAGAGGTAAGTTAACCTTAGAGAAGCTCATGAGAGATACTGTTGAACCTTCATCAACAGAGGTGAAAGGAGTGCATAGGAAGAACTCTGTGCTGAGTTCAGAGAAAGATAGAGTCACTGAGAACTCTGTAGGGCTCTGTTAGGTGAGCATCGATCCAGTGCAAGTGTGCACAGAGAGAACTCTTTGTCGATTTCAGGAAGAAGAGTATCATAGGAAGATACTCATAGAGTTGTTGAACACTCTGTAGAAAATTCTCAGCAAGGTGTGCTTTGAGCAGAAGGTTGTTAGGAGGGCACGAAGTTTCCCTTTGAAAGGAATTAGAAGGGTCGAGACCCTTAGGAGACTGAGTAAATCGAAAAGCTCAGAAGAGATAACACTTATGAGAGCGAAGACAAGATCCAAGTGGCAAACTTGCAGGAGAAAGGTCAAAGGCCAAAGCCTTTGAACACTGACAAAATCTTCCAATGAAGAAGAAGTCAAAAGCTCAGGAGGAGGAGCGACAACAGTCGTCATATTGGTTGTGGGGAGGAGCCTGGACCCTTAGATTAGCTTCCAACAGAACAAAGGAAGCGCAGAGGAGAGGAATGGATCCCATCTGTTAGGTATGAGCGTGAAGGACCAACAACCATTGGATCCGGAGGTAAGCACACGAGACTTAACCCTTGTGTGCGTAGGAGAAGTGGACTTGTCAAAGTCCTGAAGTCCCGAAGTGATTTGGGACTGTCCATGATCAAGGAGGACAGGTGGCATAAGATCCACAACTTTGGAATTTTGTGGACAAGGAGGAGGAGAAACAATCGAAGTAAATCTTGGTCATTGATCTAAAAGTGGGCGTGTGGTGCCAAATCTGGAACTCCGAGTACGGAGCACTCCGGAGGAAAGTAGAGGATGAAAGTGTCAAAGTCCTGAAGGAGATCTCGATCGTTGATTGAGGAGGAGGTTGAAGGACCGTTGATCTAGTCTTGGTCAGAAAGAGCCAAAGTTCCGAAGAGAATCAGGGTTATTGATTTGGAGAGGATGTGTGGCAGAAGATCTGTCACTCCAGGGAAATTCACTCCTGAGATTTGTGTGTGTGGAGACGTGAAACTCCTGAAGGCCAAAGAGTTGGATTTCATCATAATTGTTCGATGGTTGAGGACAGGTGTCAATAGATATTCCACTTTGGAAGATTGTCATATGGGGAAAGGAAGATAGTTGAGAGTTGAAACTCTCGAGGGCCGGAGAGCCGAAATCAACCGTAGTCGTTGATTTGGAAGGGAGCTACGTGTCGATAGATCATGTAGATCTAGGATCGTGTGTGGAAGGAGGAAAGAAGGTAGAAAAGGAGGATAGATAGCACTCGTTTATCACGGATCATCGTCAAGAGATTGGAGATCAATGGACGAGCTGGATTGTGGGGCCAGAACTTGCTCGAATGTTAAAAATCTGAGAGTGGGTCGCAATTTATACCATAGTTTTAACAAATTGATGCGTGGAATCGGGAGGTGAATTGCGGGGCAAAAAGCGGGTTGGCCTAAAACCACTCTTTCCCATGCCCACAATCATAGTTTTCCATGAGATCATAGCCCAAGGTCATATGAAGGAAAGGGCTAATGAAAAAGAGGCTAGCGCCTGAAACTTGGAATTTTGGAAGCGCGCAGGAATAGCCCACGGATCTGGCAGGACCTGCGCCTAAAGGAGAAAAGGGGGCCTATGTATAATTTTTTTGGGTTCAATCACTGGCCTGAAGAGTCAATTCGACTCAGAAGATTGAAATATCCTTTGACCGAGAGGTCAGCAGACCCCGTTGAGGTAGGGGCATTACTTCGAAAGTGCTCAGGGAAGAAATAGTCATGTACAGTGACTACAATGAGAGCACAAGAAGATTCAGGAATCCAGGAAGAATTAAAGACTTCTTGGATCAACAAGGAAAAGTTGCACATGGGAAAGAAGTTGTTGCAATTTCGGTGGCAACAAGTATGTTACGACTTGTTGAGTCAGCCAGAGGAAAGAATGCTTGCATGTTTGCAAGTGTTGTTGGTGATGTTGTTGCATTAGGAGGGAAGAAACAGAGAGTTGAAGTGTTGGTTATAAGTTTGATAAAATATGCATGAAAGCTTCTACTGCCATCATACTTTCAGGTAGTATAAAAATTTATTAATGGCAGTCATGCAGGTATGAGTTTTTATTACTCTTTTTGCATAATTGCTGAAAGGAAATTTAGGTAAGAATTTCCTCAACCAGTGTTATTATATAAAATCACATGATTATTATTTGAATGCATACCACTCGATGTGGTAAAGGATGGAGACCTGTATTAATTCAAAGCTTTTAGCTTCTGAATGCACACACTGACATAGTAGAATGTCATGTTAATTTGGTTATGGAGGAATAACCAAAGAATTAAAATATAAGAACTTGTTATAGGAATGAATGTTAGAAAGCTAGTCATGTATGAGCCCAAGACCTGGTTGGATATGGCAAGGTTCAGATATGGAAAGGTTATGAGCCACACAGGTACTAAAAGCTTCCTACTTTTAAATAAAACTTGGGATGCAACCTTTTTGCTAACACTAATGAGCACCACAGAATTATATTATTGGTGTAATGTTCAGGTCGAAAAGGAAGGAATCCAATTAATTGGGAAGACAATAGGAAGTGTGTGGAGAATGTATCAACACATTGGCCAGAATCCCAACTTATGGATGGTGAGATACATGACTAAGATGAAGAGCATTATGTAATTCAATGCAAGGTGTGTTGAATAAGTATGCACTAAGAATTGCACTCATGCATAGTAAGAGATAGAATTGTGTACTAAATGCAATGGTTGAATGAGTTTTGTAAGTACGTGCATATATATTATTGCATGAAAATAATTGTTACTAATAGCTGAAATGTTGTTAACTTAGGAAGTTGAGGACATTTCAGGGAGGTGTTAGACATTGCAACAAGAAAGTTGCAAGTCAAGTAGTCGCATGAGCATTAACTACAGGAAATTTTCTTGTTCGGGAAAATAAGTAATGAAATTATAGATAGTAGTGTGAACATGCATATGCATAAAATGACGAGTCATTCTAGTTTATTAAATTGTTGGGTAATTGTGATTGAATTGCTAGGTGCAGGAAATTCTAAGATCATTGCATAATATTTTGTACCTATTGCAATTGAATTATGATGTACAACAAATACTGACAATTTGTACTTGGCTGTATGCAAGATGAAGCATTACATGAAAAATGGTATGCAGTTTGGTGCCTGTGGAAAACCACAAGTATGGTTTCATTCATAATATGGAAACAACCAAGATGAATTATGAAATAGAATTTCGTGTTTTGGGGAAAAAGTTGAATTCCCTTTTAAACTAATTGGAGTTCCTAAATGAATTCTTTTATGTTTTCTCATGATAACTACATGTGGGTGATGCAGATGATATGATGTTGATAAAATTTAGAATGTTGACTACAAAGAGTAGCTCAAGGAAGATGTTGATTGGATACCTCTGAGGGTAGTTGGAACTCCTAGAGCCACGGTGCTCTAAGACTTCCGGTTCGTCCTGTTGCTAAAGCCCAAGGAAAGGGATGTGTAACAGTCGATGGACTATGTGACAGTGAAGGTGCACATTCATGGAGTGGGACAGACATGTGGGGAAGAGAGACCGTTGGTTGGAATGTGGCTGGGGTTTGGTACCTTGGCCTAGACCATGTTGATATGGAATTCTTCTCAATCAAAAGATAAGTATCAATTCTCTATTCATTGTATGCTATGTATCTCGTAATTCGTATACAGGTTATAATGTTATTAGAATTGCCTGTATATATATTGCATGTATGTTCTAATGTTTCTTCTGAATGAATAGGTGTACGAGAAAAGTGTTTACATCTGTGGAGTCATAGCACTGCTGAGAGTTTATCAATGGATGGAACATCGTGGATCTACAACCATTCGGTGCTCTCAATGAGGTTTAATTGAAGCATGTAACAAGGAACAATAAGTTGAATGCTTCCTGAAACAACTCTATGGAATAGAGAAATTGAGTTTCAGCTGCAGTATGGATACCAGAATTGGTGCTTGAAAGTAAAGTTGGATAATGGGCTTCTAATAGCTAAAGCTTGGAGATTTTGAAGAATTTTTGAATTATATATGTGTAATTAAGTTGCACTAAGGACAGTGAAAAAATAAGGGGAGGGGATTGTAATACCCCAAGGAAGAGACCTAGTTATATCTATGTATTGTAAACATGTTTTGTAGGCTGGTGAGTTGAGCAATTGTAAGTTGGTAAGCTTGCGTACAAGTAGGTCAGAGAGCCTAGGTGTTAAAGGCCAGGAGCCTGTTTTGTACATGTAATTATGCACTTTGTTAATATAAAAACATCGTTGTGTGTAGACCGACCACAAAGAAAGAATGATGGGGGACTAAGCTTCCACAAGGTTGGTAAAGGGAGGGAGATAAGTATTTCGGCCTAGGGGCTAAGCTGGGGGGCTTACCTCTAGAGGAATAATATTTTAATATTATTTCCTGAAAACTAAGGTGGACATAATATGTTTTGTTATCCTAAGTTCCTGGTAGTTGGGTACGTAGGCTAAATGGATCACATGCAGCTCCAGGAAGACAAGTTTCGACCTGGGCCCATGCAATTAAAATTTGAAGCGTCAGCTGTATTGTGGGTGGGCTTGCCATTCTCGACCCACTGTCTAACCGTGAATAGGGAACATCCATCACGGATCTTTGGAACTAGTAACCCGTGAGTCAAATCGTGTTGGTAGTTCGTTGGTCATTCTTCCATCCTTTGCCTAAACTCGTTGACCTCGAACGTCGACTTCTGGTTACCTATGCATAGTTGAGAAAATCGCTCATGGGAAGGGGGTTCGCTTGCCATTTCCCATCCGTCGTCTAACTCGTTGGGGCTTCTTCATCTGGCCTCTGTATAACCTTGCACATCTGAGAAACCCATTGGGGAGGGAAAATTCGACCTATGTGTCCTGTGAACCTAGCCTATCCGTGCTTGCAGAGCCGAGTTCGTGCCTTAACCGTTTGGGGTTGCTACATTTTGTTTGCCTGAGCCATGATGTGTCTTAGCGTTAGGTCGTTTCCATTTTCGGTGTCCATAATTGTTTCTTGTTGCTACTGTCACCCGTATGCTAGCTAAATGTTTTTGCAGTATTTCTTAGGAGATGAATTGAAGAAGCAGGTTTCCAGGCCTGTGAGAAACTCTCCCAAGTGAGAGAGTCTTTTGGGAAGTGAGTTCTCCTGGAAGGGAGTCCCATAGCAGCCACAGTACTCTGAGACTTCTGGTCCAGCCTGTTTCTGAAGCCCAAGGTAAGGGAGGTGTACTGGCCGATGGACTTGTAGTAGTGAAGGTGTACTCTCTTGGGGTGGAGCAGGCGTGTGGGGAATGAGGGTCTGTGAGTTGTGGGCGCAAGTGGCTCCTGGGATAAAATATCCTTCCTGTTGTTTTGTGCAACTTCCTTGTTGTCCTTGCCAAGCCTAGAATTCCCTTTCCCGATGGAGTTTAGTCCCAGCTCGGGGTGACCTACTACTGAGAATGATGAGCAGCGTGGTCTAAGGCTGGGAGGTTCGTGGAAGGTATGCACATAGTTGGTGGATTTACTCTAGATTAAAGATAAGTATCATTCTTGTGCTTAATTATTTATTTTATGCATGTTTTATGATGCTTGTATGTTTTCATTTATTCCATTGCATGTATGAATTGTTGTTAATTTTATTTAAGTATGTATGATGGCAGTAACTCTATGTTAAATGTGTTAAATTCATTATTATGCATATATATTATATAAGTTGTAAATTCTTAAATCAGATTGGTTTGAATGTGTAAACTGGTGAAGTATTGAATAAGTTTCAATTGTTTCTCTTCTTTGAGTTTTCGAGTGCAAGTAGTGCACATTGTCCGCAAGGAGTGAATTGACAGAGGTAAGTTAACCTCAGAGAAGCTCAGGAGAGATACCGTTGAACCTGTTGGAAAATGTTTCATAGGTAGCGTATGCTTGTCATTGATGGCAAGTACAACAGTGAAGATGACAGGATCAGAGTGTGCATCGATGGAAAAACAAGAACAAAGTATGCTTAGGAGGAATTAGCGCAAAGTCAAATGCAATGCGTAGGTGTGCACCAGGGATGAGGTTAACCCATTGCTAAATCTCAAGAGAGATAGCGCACTTAGGATCATAGGCGGATCAAAGGTTGAAGCCTTTGACACTTAGAAATTCTTCCAAGTAAGGAGGATGCGTAAGCTCGGAGGAGAAGCATCAATGATCATTGGATCCCATCCCAAATTCCCGATGACCATCGGATCTCAATGTAAACAAGAGGAGCGCGTAGATATGCAGGATAGATCTCGGGTGTTAGATCCGAGCGCAGGGTCCGACCACCGTTGGATCGAGGAGAACCTGCACGTTCTTTTAAAGTGCAAGGAGAAAAGGGGCTCACAAAATCTCGAAAGAAGGAGGACCGTCCATCATCAGGAAGGACACATGCCAATGAATCCAACCCAGCAGTTGATCCCATGATTGGGTTTCCTCATCGTGTTTGATGAAAATCAAGGCTGAAATTTGTACTGGCAACTGGTGATGACTCCGGTCCTTGCAAAAAAAACATGTTTGAACAGTTATACTGAAAATGAGCTCCATATACTTTGCAACCGGGTCAATAAATATATGATCTATTTGTTGATTCTCCGGGTATTCCTTGAGCATTTTAACATGGATAATTTTCCCATTCGTGTCCTCAATATTAGACCATGATTGCAACTGTTCAATTTCTTACTTATGCTTGCAAACAACATATTCATCAATCAAAAAATCGAAAGATGATACAATATCTTTTGGTTTTGGAGACGTAAGATTCTCATAAAATTGTCTTGGATGTTGGAAACTGTAAGACTGAATCTGAGTATTCAAAAGCTCAATATCCTTTTCAAGTCTTTTAGCAAACAGCTCGAGAACACAAATTTTAATTTCATGAGAAAAAAATTTCGATCCAACAATGAAACACGACTGTTAACGGAACTTCATCAATTTGAAAATTTGCTAACTCATCCCTGAAATCTTTTATAGCTTCACAATATACAGGATTTTCCACATACCTTGTCATCTTGAAGCATCATCAAAGCTTTGAAATATGGATTCTTCAGCAGTGAAGTCGCTTGTGAAATTTGAAGCACGGGATCTTGAGCAATGGAGTCGCGAGGTGAATGGTACAGCCTTCCTGTGTTTGGCTTCTGTTCACCATCAGAAGTCAAATCTGAACTTGAAGTGCACTTCTAGAGAAGTTCCCCAGTGGAGTCGCCAAAAATGTTAGCACTTTGTAATTTGCCTAAGGCTACGGAGGAAATCACAGAGGTAACCTCGAACCACTTCGAGTCTTGGATCTAGCCCTCCAAGACTCAGAGAGGGATCTCTCTTTTCGATTTAACTTGGTTTGTAAGGGATGGATTTTAGGCTAGCTATGAAAGTAATGAAAATATTGAGTTTTTGATTTTTAAATGGTTAGTTTGGGACAGCAAGGAGGGCCATTGGGCAAATGGGGTCTTCGCTTAAAAATGTGATTCACATCTCAGATCTGGACAAAGCTTTTACACAAGGCAAGGTAACATAAATGTTGGATCGAATTAAGTTTAGATGGCGTCCATTTGAGGAAGAAATAGGGGAGGAAAAAGCTAGGCAAAGGAGCAGCTAAGAATTCCTGAACTAAGCTTTAGAAGAAAACATAAAGATTATCAAATAATCAGATGCAGAGTATCCACTGATAAATTCTGCTCTATTACTATCATTTGATAATAAGAAAATGAAAACAAGCGTAATGATCACAGGAAAAACTTAACAAAGACAAGAAACACCACCAACATCTCCACACAGGAATCCTGTGAAAAAGTCATGCCCATTACTGATTGATTATCTAAAAATTACAGCAAATGCTCTTGGAAAATCCAGGACCCCCGTCTAGCAAAGAAAATTTATCCCTCTCAGGTTGAAAAAACCCCTCACACAGGTCGAACCCAAAAGAAAAATACTTCACTGCTTGAAAACGAAACCCACAGGTCGAATCCTTCCTCTCGGCCCAGTCGAACCCCTGTTTTGTCTTTTACAGGTCTATAAATAAGAAAAAATGCCTCAGCCTTTCAAGACTCGGGCTCATAACTCTGTTTTCTAAAAATAGAAATAGTTACACAGGTAGACACATGTCGACTATCTCTAAAACAAACAGGACAACAAATCAAAGGAAGGTTCCATTGTTAACTGCTGCTTGAAACATCTGGCACGCAGTAGGTTGGTTAGAATTTTGCTTCTTGTTGTCACGAATTCGATGCTCCAACTACTGCATGGAAGATAGGAAACCTCTACAACCTCCCTCTAACTGAAA
>ML838026.1:23900-44857 GCA_009831015.1 Picea engelmannii | reverse complement strand
GGTAAATGACTTATGATGTCAAGCAGAAAATTACTTGCTGAATTTTTAAACAAAAAATTTAGACCATAGAATAATTACATATTGGTTGGAAATTAATTGGAAATTAAACAACAGAAGCACACAAAAAATTTATGCCCTTCAAATATATGGTGAACCAAGCCGGTTCACCAGGTAAATACCCAATGAAGGTAGGACAACAAGTTATAATCCATAAAGGATAATATATTAAATAATAATGTATATGAATATAATATGATGAGTACAATAAGAATGAGGACCTTATATACCCACGCACGAGTGCCCTTTCGTGAAGAGACGTGACCTTTCATTGGGAAGTTGTCTCTTCATTATTATTCATTAACTATTTATGATGTATTTATAATTATTATTATATATTATGTTCATAAAAAAATATTAGTGTTTCATTAAAATTACTCCAAGACTAGAAGGGCTCCCTAACTAGGAAAATAGCCCACTGAGAAAAGAAACAAATTACAAAAAAAAACTTGGTTGTTCTGGCCCTGCTGAAGAAAACCCTCTTCCCTAATCTATTTCTCGCAACTGTATGGCATGCCCACTGCTATACGACCTATCCTTAGTTGTATGACCCTCTAGAAAATTTGTACAACATTTTTTGGATGGTACAACCTCCACAAAAATTTCTTGGTTTTTGGGTTATTCTTCCTTTTGATGCAATGATTATTCTCTCCTCCTTCATATTGAGAAAAAATCCTTCTTTTATCTATATGTGTATCAAACACTCTATGATCAGGGGATCAAATTTTGCTCAAAAATTCAAAGTGCTCGAAATCGTTTCAAATCAAATGAGAGCGTAGGCCTCGTCCTTGCGAACCCAACACAACTCATTTGGGTTCAAACGGACGTCGGGAGCGAGATATATCACAATCTGTTCGAATCGTCAAACAAGTAAAAAAAAGGACGTTGACTGTGCAGTCCGTACAGTCCATACAGGATGGCGTGGCATAGGTCGTACAGGTGACGTGGCATGATGTACGTTGATAGGGCATATGGTGATGTGGAAATTATCTATTGGCAGATGTGGTCGAATCGTAGTGCGACACGTGGCATTTATTGAACAAATGGTGTGGTGCCACGTGGCCCAGTCATGGGCTGCCACGTGGCACCGTTGTATTGGTTATTGGTTCAAAACTTTATGGAGTCCATGGGATTCGAACCCTGGACCTCCCCACCGTGCAAAGCTTTGGTAATGGCCGCCCTACCAATGCGCCATGCATTGTTTCTTATTAACTATATGTTTTAAAAATTATATAACTTTGAATTATATGCATGTCGGCGGAGGGTCGGGCCGGGGCTTAGCCCCGGCCCGTGGTTGTATTATTATATCCATATGACCAAAGTTCAAAATGTGCATGGGTTTACGTATTGCAAATGTTTAAGCCTCCGGTCACATAACCCTTGACATGTGACGTTACCACGAAGCGCGCGGGGAAGTTTGGTTTAAAATTTAGCCCTTTTGTATTTGCGCGAGGTCACATGGACCCATGTGCCCATGAGTTTGACGGTTGGGGGCTGGAGCACCCATAACCGTCCTACGGTTCACATCGTTTGTGCAGTTGCGTTCAGTGCTGGGTTTTTACACTTTAAATGGCGTGTGTGCTAGGTTGAATGTACAAGGGTGCATTTTGTAGATGCAGAGACAACAAGCTTGAAGGGGAGACTTCAAGGAAGCCTATATTCTTCGTTTTTTGGCCAAACGAGGTGCCAAAAAAGCCCAGCTAAGGGTTTTTGGACGTTATGAAGCCATTAGAGCAGTCTATTTGGCAGTTTGAGAATTGTAAAGCACATTTTTTTAGCAGTTTGAGCAAATAATACAAATGATCCATTGGAAGCTGGACCAGGAGATGTAGCCCAAGAGAGGGATGAACTCCTTTATCATTTGTTATGTTATGTGTTTTTTGTTCATTGATTATGATACTATTTATATGCATCTTGAATGAGTAAATACTATTAATGATGTGTTGCAAAGTTGATCCATTTGCTTTTAACAATAAACTTTACTTGCAAATATTTTCAAGAATACAAGTCTTCTTCATTTTTAGATCACTCTATGAGTCTGATGCAGGAGCATCGATTCATGTCTTCAAATTCCAGAAAGACAGGGCATCTACACACTAGGAGGGAGCGGATGCCAAAGAAGGGCACACCGATCCTTTCGAAAATCAGCCTAAATTTAAAAATTTTAAATGTAATTAAATGCTTGAGGGCTCAGGGAAATCTGAGCCACAACCTTTGTACAGGATGAAGTTATTGTAAGGTGTAATATAACCTTTAATGAATTACAGGCAGATGGCTCTAGATCCAATTCAGACTAGATGGCCATTAGATGTAATTTCTGAGGTTAGGTGAGTTGGAGTTGGGAAGGCTCAAGGAGCCCCTCTTTTGTAAAAAAATATTTGTATCATTTTTCAGTAGTCAAGTAGGAGTTAGTTGTGAATGAGATAATTAGAGAGCTCAATAGAGGAGAGGAGAGGAAGCGTTGAGACTGAGTTCCAGTCCAACCTTTGTAAACATCTGTACGGGAAGCATTCAGACATTAATACAAGGCAGTCTTTCCTGCATATGAAGTTTCCATTGTATGTTTAGTTGATTTATAAATGTATTTGAATGGTTTTTTGTGTATTTATGATATGTTGTGGATCTGCATATATATTTTCCTTTGTAGGAGTAGATAGACTTCCCTATCTTCATTTTTCTGAGTAGTTATGGGCTCTTAGGCTTGTGCAAGGAGTGCACACTAGAGTTAGAGAAAACTCTGTGAAGCCAACACAAGGAGTGTGTTTTGAAATCTCTTTCAAGATAGAGAAGAGTGTGTCAGGTGGGCACACCAGAGCAATTCTTTAATCTCGGAAGGGAGAAAATATGTGCAAGGAGAGCATAGTCTAGAGTTGTTGAACACTCTGATAGCTCTGCAAGGAGTGCATTGAACAGGTGTGAGGAGGGAACAAGATTTCCTTTGAAGGAGAAGAGAAGGGTCGAGACCCTTAGAAATTTCGAGTAATTTCAAAGCTCAGGAGAAATAGTTTCATTGTGCACAGAGTCTCTGCAAATAGTGCAAAAGGCTAAGAACATTCCAAGTCTCAGACTGTGAGGAAAGCACAAGGAGTGTTCTAGAGTTTGGGTGGATTCAAGTCCACAAAAGCTCAGGAGAAAGAGCGTCGAGCCACCAGAAGGGCAGAAAGATTTGTTGAAGGAGAAAAGGGAAAGTCCACTTGAAAAACCTCAAAGGAGTTCAAAATATCAGGAGGTACAACACCATTCGAGGCCAAGCAGTCAAAGCCCAACAAAAGGATCAAATTAGGTAAGAACCTTTGAAGTAATTGAGAAAATCCTTCATCGAAAGGAGAAGCATGAAGAGGGAGAAACTACAGGATTCGTCGATATCAATGGGAGAGTAATCAAAAGTTGTCAGATCGGAGTCCTGGTCGAAATAGGAGCACGCATAGTGGAGGATAGATCCCAGCCATAGGATATAGGTGTGAGAAAAGACAACCTTCATATCAGGTGGAGTTGTGCGGGAGATAAGTGTTAAAGTCCTTCGGATTTCACACATTCGGGAGGTTCAAAGTGCAAAGGAGGGTGGACTCCTGAAGTCATAGGGAGCCGAAGAAATCAAAATCGTCCATTAAAAAGGACTTCTGTCAGCAGATTGGGGGGTGGTTTGGAGGACCAACCATCCAAGAGAATAAAGGTGAGGGGCATACAAGTTTCCTGGATATCTGAGGAGCCGGAACTCACCCTAGTCTCCTATCAGAGAAAATACACATGGAGAATGGAGGGAGCCTCTGTTACTTTGGCGTTCGAGGGTAGTGAGGAGTTGTAGTGCGAAAATGTCCGGACTCGTTGTTTTAGGTGAATCCCCCTATGGAAAAGTGGATTCCCTATTGGTCTCTAGACTCCTAAGGCCAAGATAGAAAAGTGATTAATATGGACACTGGCTTCCTTTTAGATCTAATCAAGCTAATGAATGAAAGAGAAGGAGAAAGATATGTACCTTGTTAGCAACGTTTGTCCTTGCAAAGTCCTGGTTGAGCTTTGATCCTGAGCTCCCTGATAGGTCATGTAGAACAAACAAAGATATAATGGACTTCCTACTCTACTAAGATTAGCTCAAATATAGATCCATCTACTGCAGACAAACTCATATGGAACAAGCATAAGTTTGAAAGAAACAAGACAAGCATTGATTATTAATGAGAACAAGTAAAAATACTTACAATCCTTTGAATGAAGGTGCAACAAATTCTTCCAGTTCTCCTTGTCCAACCCCTTTGCTCAAGTAATCTACATTGATTGCTCGGATGGCATCTCACTTATGAGATCATAAGTGTCACATATCCAATCTCTTTTGATCATACCACTTGCAGGATCATAAGTTTGGTATCAATCTCTAGTATCTTCCTCCTGTACCTTTCACCATGAGAAGCCCTCCTTATATAACCTTGGAGAGGTCCAACCAGTTGAGAGATATTTGGGATAAGTTGAGAATTCCTCTCCTTCAGTTGAGGATCTTCCCTAAGATCATGCCTTGACCATCTATTCGAATCCAACCACCTTCAAGAATTGAGGGATTCTTCCCTGATTTGCCTCAACAAACCCAAAACTTGCTCAGAAGAGGGTAGCGCTCCCCCAAAAGGGTGCACAGGGCACTCAAACACTCCCCCAAAGAGGCTCATGGAGTGCCATCACTCCCTGATAGTGGGTAGGGGAGCGCTCCTCTCCAAAATCCATTTTTTAGTGGTTCTTTCAGTGGCAAAAGGTTTGTACTCCCTGTCAAATGATTTCTCTTCTTCAAAACTAGTCTTTGAGGTGTCTTAAGTGTCTTTATGATGTTGTTAGAGGTATGACATAGGAAATATGGCAATATGATGTTTTTGACACTTGCAACACTTGTAGTCAAGATGCGACACTTGCGGACAAGATGTGACACTTACAACACTTGTAATGACGACACTTGCGACACTATTGAAGTGAGTAATTTTGAGGTGTAACAGATTCCCCCCCAAAGTACGAAGTTAGAAGATGATGATGACTAAAGTACTTTGTAGAATTTTTCGAGAAAGGGTATGGACATAGAGAAACCAGAAAAAGATGCACACAACCATCAAACAAATATTATGATATGTTTCAAAACCCAAGGTAGGCATACCTATGCTTGAATGGTAAATAATATTTAGGTATGGCCACCATAAAATACACTGCGAATCCATAATTATATTGACAAAAGGTATAGCCACTGCAGATACAATGTGGATCTATACTTTTATGACCTGAAATAATCGTAGCCACGAATAATACACAGTGGATATACAAGATGACACGACATAGCCACGACCAATACAAAGTGGATCTATGTAACAGTATATGTGTCATAGTTCAAAAAAACTCCTTCGCAACCTGGGAAAAGTATACATAAGAGTGAAAAATAAACCCAGGTTCTTCTCACTGATCCCGATGTAGTACGAATCTAACCATGTGAATAGATTTCCTGATGTTGAACATGGCATAAACCACATGATTACTGGTCAATGATGTAAACCGTTAACAAGCGCGAGGGAGATCACCATTGATGTCAATGATTCCCAAGGTACTCTAGTATATACCGACGAATGTGAATGAATGAGATGAAGTCGAACATATATGGAATCATCCGATCAGGAGTCAATGATTAGACCCACTTTCGGACACGAGGAGGCCTTCCATTGAGGCATATAGGTCCCAAGGTACTATCTGGTTTCTAAGTCTAGCTCCTGGATAATGTGTTAAAGTCGACAGGAATAGACTCGTTGAAGGAGGGCCTTGATGTATCCCCCATCAACGACACGAAATGATCACAGAGATGTAATTGGTAGATCAAATGAACATGGACTGACACGGGTATTGAAACATGATATTTTTGATGGCTGACTCTCAAGGTAGATACTTCCCTTGAACACTGAGGCAGAACAACAGAAACTTGATATGGACCAAAACTTGATGATGCAATGGATGATGTGACTTTCGTCAGGTGACCCAAAGGAGTAAAGAAAACTCAGAGGATTGGCTCAGTGCAGAGGTTCAGTGGATTAAAATGCGTGCAAAGACAAAATTTCATGTTCAAGGGTGATTGTAAGGGCTACTGGTAGTGTTCTCAAAAAAACTGCTTGACTTGCTTCTTTCAATTTTTCCCCCATCCTGATAGATGAGTACCACTTTTTAATTTAACGAGATCGAGGAGGGTAACACATGCTCGATATGACTCACCTTCGGTAATTTCCTCTTCCTTTGTTTAGCAAACTGGAAGAAATAAGGGTTCAGTCTTGTATGGGCCCTTCAATGTATGATTGTTCAACGAGTCTAGAGAAGGTAAACTCAGTGGTTTTTCATATTTAGAGAGTTTGAAAACAAATTAAAGACGACTCCAATGTTGTCACTTTTCATAATGTTAGTCTCACGAGGCCAAAAAAGAGATAAATTATCACTCTAAAGATGTCCTTTCAAACCTTTTAATGAGTGGTAAAGGAAGCAATATCACTCGGCAATCTTTTCATGTTTAGAGAGTCTGAAAAGAGCTCAAAGACGACTCCAAGGGGTTCCTTTTTTGTTTAACCATGTGGGTCCGAAAAAGAGATGAAAGGTTACCCGGTTGCATTCTCATGTATTTACGAGCATGAAAAAGAACAAACAGCTTGAAAGTTAGGGGATTAACTCCAGAATGATCATCAAAGGCTGGAGACATGCCCTCCAAGATTCAATTAATTCACCAACTTTGAGGTTGTCATCGATTTCTCTACTAGATGGAGAAAAAGGATAAGAGTGGATGAAATGAAGATTCAATAGAGGTGATTGTTTCATTTTTTAACAAGCTTGACTCAGGAAAATAACTATGCTAAGGGCTCCGGGTTCAATCCCCAGATTGTTGTTTCATTTTTTAACAAGCTTGCGATAGAGAGGAAAACTATGCTCAAGGCTTTTGTTTCATTTTTTAACGAGCTTTCCATAGACGAGAGAAACTATGCTTGTGACCTCTGTTTCATTTTTTAACAAGCTTGCCACAGAGAAGAGAAATTGTGCTCTTGGACTGTCTTCCAAGAGAATAACGTCCTGGAAGGACACCATGTCAAGGGACAAGACTCGATCATGGCTTCCAAGAGATCTTCATTGGATGGAAGAAAATCACTATGGAAGGGACACATGTTGAGGGTCTCATCAGGGGTAAGGAGATCAGGCTCCAATAACCCTACCAAATAGATCACCATGTAAACTACTGGATCCAAATCATTGGAAGTTGAAGCATGGGAGACGATAGAAAATCAACATCAGGAGGGGAGATAGAGTGTATATATTATCGAATTTATTCACGAGGGGGAAGAAAAGATAAACGATGATGGTTATCATCCTGAGGTAGCTTATCAATGCTCAAAATTTCCATAAGAGATTCATTAGAAGGAAAAATTAGGGAAATGTAGTCGATCGCAGACGACAAGGAACTTAACCATGATGGCATTGAATAATTGCCAGGTGCCAATAGATGTTGGTCATCTGACGAGGGAGAAGTGGATTGGATAGAAACGTATGATGTTTCGGCTGGACTAAGTGGCACAGTGTCACCTAATGCATCAAATTCCAACGGACTAGGTACTATCCAAGGGTCATATGATTCCAAAGATTGATAAGTCGTGGTCGAAATAATATTGACGGTGGAAATATGATGTGTAGTCGGTGGAAGTGGTGTAGGGAAGGTACCCATAAGGATAGAATATTTTAGTAAGCCAACACCAACGCTTTCATACGTGATCTTGTGATCTCCCAAGAAAGGAATATTGTTGGTAGCGGGAGCACGAGCATCAGTCGTGCAGAAATCTAACTGATCAACAGTGAAACACCGATGAGGCAATGACAGTCATAGCATAAAACCAACTTCTTCCAAGTAACAAGTTGTAATCGAGGGGAGCATCGACCACCTCGACATCAACAGTGGCAGTTTTGCCACCCAATTGGATGGGTAGGGACTGTAAAATCCCATGGGGATTAAAACCTCGCCCATCGAAGGTGCTTAACATCGTTGGGGATTTGTTAAGTGTGGGTCATTTTAAACCTTTCCAACATGCTAAAGACATGACACAAGTTGAGGCTCCCTCATCCAGAATAGTTTGGTGGATTTGTTGATTGTGAACAACAACATCAACTTGGAAAGCAAGTTGGTGGGAGAATCGAGACGTATAATTGTCCAGTTTAAACATGATATGGTTGGACAACTCAAGATCAATAGCACCAATAGCGGCCAAGAGCATTCTACGTTGACTAGGGTAGTGTTGTAGAACTTCCAACGCAGACATAGCACATGGTGCTTGAGCCAAATATTCAACAATGTTGAAGTTCTGGGCGGCACCTGAACTAGGATTAAAGGTATATTTATGGATAGTGCTCTTAGGAGGGTGTAAGATAGAGTTGAACATAGGTTTCTCAATTTGAAGTGGTCCAGATGAAGGATTAACCGATGGAGGACTAATGGAGAACGGTGATGGATCTGGTAAAGTACCAGTACCGTTAGTGACCTTTCCTTTGTCAGGGTTACCTGGTGTGTTGTATGTCTTAGAATGAGTGTTCAAATTAATCCCATTAAACATATAAATATGTGCGCTTGTCGAGGCCTCATCATGAGGATGGCTAGAACTACCCCCAAGAGAGGGGGTTTGAGCAACCATGGATTGCTGCTGTGGAAAAGGATGAGTAAGCACAGCGGGTTGTGAATTTCCATGGAAAATTTTGGCCACTTCATTGTGATGTGGATAGTCTCAAGTGTAGTGATCTTCACCACAAATGATACACGGGAATTTCAGTTTCTGTTGTGGTTGTTTTTCGGTAGCAGGTGTTTGAGCTTGATTTTTTGGTTTTTCATTGTTATTATTATGTTTTGATTTATTTTTTGTCTTATTCTTACCTATAGATTGTTATGAAGGGGTAGATTGAACTGCATTCACCTCAGATATCTGAGTTTGGGGGGAGGTAGAGGAGAGTGTGGTCGACTGGGAAGTAGATTGAGTTTTTACAGAACCAATAACATCGTTCGCATGAGATGAGGATGACATCTTAGATGGATCAGTATTAGCTCGAGCAGCATTTGGAAGAAAATCATATAGAGTACCAGATTGTGAATAAACCAAATCTAAGTACTAAGCCCAAGCGATGGTTTCTTCCTCGGTGATCGCGCCACCCATAGAGACATCACGAGCGATCAGGGGTAAAAGTGATTTAGTAAACCACTCTGCCAATAATATGTCAGGAATGATTACTTTGATCATCCTTCGTCATCATCTCCACTCATGAATATGGTCAGAGATATGTACGGAGTCAGTTTGACAAAGGGAGGTAAAGAGTTCAGTACCCATCTCGTAGCGAATAGGCAATTGAAAGTGCGTGAGGAAAGACATGGCAAGGGAGTTGAAATCATGGAAAGAAGCACGTGGTAGTTCAATATACCACTTTGTTGCTGAGCTCGTAAGTGTTCGCTGGAAAAGACGCAAACGTATAGAATCATCCATGAGGGAGTTTGATGAACACCACAAATGGAAAGTCATCACATGGTTATTTGTATCTTCTCAAGATTTTCCATCAAATTTTGGAATATCAGAAGGAAGTTTAGCTGGAATAACTAGCCAAACCGGTGAATGAAAAATAGGATCATTAGTTAACTAAGACAAGTCTGGGAGATCCAGAGTCACAAGGAAATGTAGTTGTCGGTTAATTTGCGGATGATAATGGTGTGGCATAGGAACACCAGTATGACCATAAACTGGGTTAGGTGGATAGTTGTAACCAGTAGGTCCTCCTACATACAGTTGTTGCTGACCAGGATAAACAGGATTCAATGATAGCTGAGAAACATTTGCATAACCCGATGATTTCTGAGCATTATAAGCCAGGTGATTTGTTGGCCCAGAAAGAGGATGAACATTGTGCCCTTTAGGAGGGTAAGGAGTATATCCCGAAGGTGGATACACATTAGACCCATCGGGAGGACAAGGTTGTTGTCCTTGAGGACTCTAGGTGGTGTTTGGGATGCCGCCCGGATAAGGTTGTCCATAAGATGGTCCAGAAGGAACAGGATTTGATACTCCTCCTTGTGGGTTATGATATGAGTGCCCCCCAACATGGGGTTGGATAAATGTGCCTCCGAAAGATACTCCCCAGGATTGTGAAGGGTTTCCAGCAGATGAAGGTTTCCCCCCTGCCAGTGGTGGATTAATGACCGGGGTATGACTGGCAAAGGGAGGTTGCCCTCCGGGAAGAAAATGAAAAGGGGGTTATCCCCTGGGAGGGGTAGGCCCGCCATAGGATGGTTGTATTCAAGAGAGATAGGTCCACTAGATGGTGGTTTCCCTCTAGTTGGATGTATTTGGCTGGCAAGGGTCTGCATTCTCAGGTGAAAAGATGTCCCAGCAAGATCATGCGGAACATGTGGAGCTGTAGAGTGAAAGTTTGTAAAAGAGGGGGTAGGGATCGAAGTGCCTTGGGAATGAGTAGAGGTGATGAGTATAGAATTAGGATAGACTTCTACTGATGCAACAGTAGGGTTAATGACCTGATCGATGGGGTGATTCATAATTTGACCAGATGGCCCACTTTCAACAGGAGGATCATGAGGATTAAAGGGTTGTCGAAAGGATTCAAAATGCTCATAGAGATCGCGTCCTGATGAAGTCCTCCATATAGAACGAGCAGGTGTGGGATTTGTATCTACTGCAGTGGTAGGATGAACAAGAGTTCTATACTCATCACCAAAGGTTGGTTCTGTGAATCCCATATATGTGTCGGTAAAAGCTCTAGTAGGTAACTGTGGGACCTCTTTGTCTATGATGTTCCCAAGAGAGTCTAAATGAAGAAAAAGTGGTTCGAGAGGAATTGTTGACACGTATGTAGTGCGAGGGGTGGGATTTTCAACCATAACCAAAGCACCTTCTAAATTATCTAACGGAGGAGCAACAACACTTCCAGCGTCAGAGTGATTTTCTACCTCTCCATGGTAGTTGTCTTCTGGAGGGTTAGGAAGTAAGGGTTGGTAGCCTTCCAGAGGTAGCCCTTGCATCCTACGCGATCGACGAAGACCTTTATCGTCTACAGGCTCAATTTTGGAGAATAACAGTACATGCTGAAAATCTAGGGCCAACTAACAAAAAGAAACAACATACGCTAATAAAATCTAGGAATCAAAACCAAGCAAAAAAAACTTCTCTCGATGATCGTACTAGTTGGTGATGAAATCCAACGTCACGTGATCAAATCAAGAAGGGGATAGGATATGGTGGAACAGTTACAATGGCGATGTGCTTAACGGACTTTCACCTTGGTGCAAGCTTCCACATAGTAATTGTGGATTTACCCTCCAAGGAGCCCGAGTGAGTTTGACCAATGTCTGTCCCAGGTACAGTGAGACTTCCCTTCACCATCACCTCGTGTAAGTACCTAAGGATTATGGCAACTAAGGACACCAACTTGCAGTCAGCCCCTGGGTGGGTACAGTCGACAGTCTGATCCGAACGTATGGGTAGGATAACAAGTCTAAAATCAACTCGAGAGGCTCCCACACATAATCGTGGGTATATCTTCAAGTGACCCCCAATATACGATCTGACCACTACAAACAGTTGAACCACGGAGGGATTATCTCTGTAACTCTCCTGAATGCAACCTCGTGCGTAACCCCTGTATGAGAGGGGGATCCTAGAAAGCCTATACAACAATTGGATTTGACTCTCCCTATCTCAGGATGCTAATGTTTGTTTTGAAAACTTTGGAGAGTTGTACTCATAGTCTAATCCAAAGTGCTAATCCTAGTCTAATGTTGGTTGAAGATCCTAAAAACAAAATGTTCTAAATAATTTTTAATTAGTGTTCATTTTGCAGTTGTTCTTTACTCAAAGGGTGTATGACAATGAAATTGATGGTATGATGACTCAATTCCCAAAAATGCACAAGAAAATGATAAGCAATCGTTTCTTTCAATGAATTCCTATTTAAGGGAAGGAGAAAAGTTTTTTTCACTATCAAACACTAATATGCAATGTCCTCAATCAATTTGTTTCTCACTCAAATCTAATGTAATGCTAAAAATTTCAAAAATGCCTTCTAATATCCAAACCAATCACTAAAATATGTCATTTTGCTTATATGTGAATGATAATCAGATGTAAGACTTCTAAATGTCAATCAGACTTCAGAAGCAAACCTCACACAAAACAAAAAATACACTCTCATCGTGAAATAGACAAGAAGGACAAAGATAACCAAATTGCAAACAAGAACCAAAAAAACCTCAAACAAAAGAGAAAATCTAGAAAAATTGACCTCAAAGATCAAATGAAAAGGTTCACAGGCCTTTGGATTACCTCACAAAAGTTTCCACTTAGTCAGATAAGGGAGAATAAAACAACAAGTTAATTCTAGGTCAGCAAAGACAAAGAGTGACTTCAAGGCAAGGAAATAAAATATCAAATTCCCAAACAAGAGGAGATCAATCCTTAGAAAATAGGGTGTTGAAGGCCAATACCAAGATGGACTGAGAGTATGAGACCTTGAGCAAGTGCCAAAACCAAGAAATAGCTTCAGAGGATGAAAATTCTGGAGAATTTCTCACAAAAATGGGGTAGCGCTCTGGTGTAAGGGGCACCAGAGCATTCCAGTGCTCTGTGTAAGGTTAAAGGGGAGTGTTAGCGCTCTGACAACAACAGGAGGGGAGCACTCTACTCCAAAAACTCAGAAAAATGCCTAGAAACTCAAAAAAATCAAAGAAATTCAGTCAATCAGGGTGATCATGATGAAATAAAGAGGAAATCAAACAAATCTAAGAATCAAAATGACAACATGGAGAAGGTCAAAGATTGGTAAAAGGGATAAAAAAAGATCTGGAAAAGGAAACAAAAATCAGAGATCCTCCCCAGTGGAGTCGCCAATTTCTGTTGTAGGTGAATCCCCTTGCGAATAAGTGGATTCCCTCTTGGTATCTAGACTCCTAAGGCCAAGACAGAAAATTGCTTAACATGGACACTGACTTCCTTTTAGATCTAATCAATCTAATGAATGAAAGAGAAGGAGAAAGATATGTACCTTGTTAGCGGTGTTTGTCCTTGCAAAGTCCTGGTTGAGCTTCAATCCTGAGCTCCCTAATAGGTCATGTAGAACAAAAAAAGATACAATGGACTTCCTACACTACTGATATTAGCTCAAATATAGATCCATCTACTACAAACAAACTCATATGGAACAAGCACAAGTTTGAAAGAAACATGCCAAGCATTGATTATTAATGAGAACAAGTAAAAATACTTACAATCCTTTGAATGAAGGTGCAGCAACTTCTTCCAGTTCTCCTTGTCCAACCCCTTTGCTCAAGTAATATACACTGATATCTATGATGACATCTCACTTATGAGATCATAAGTGTCACATATCCAATCTCTTATGATCATACCACTTACAGGATCATAAGTTTGGTATCAATCTATAGTCTCTTCCTCCTGTACCTTTCACCATGAGAAGCCCTCCTTATATAAACTTGGAGAGGTCCAAAAACTTGAGAGATATTTGGGATAAGTTGAGGATTCCTCTTCTTTAGTTGAGGATCTTCCCTAAGATCATGCCTTGACCATCTATTCGAATCCAACCACCTTCAGGAATTGAGGGATTCTTCCCTAATTTGCCTCAACAAACCCAAAACTTGCTCAGAAGAGGGTAGCACTCCCCCAAAAGGGTGCACAGGGTGCTCAAACACTCCCCCAAAGAGGCTCAGGGAGTTCCATCACTCCTTGACAGTGGGTAGGGGAGCGCTCCTCTCCAAAATCCATTTTTTAGTGGTTCTTTCAGTGGCAAAAGGTTTGTACTCCCTGTCAAATGATTTCTCTTCTTCAAAACTAGTCTTTGAGGTGTCTTAAGTGTCTTTATGATGTTGTTAGAGGTACGACATAGGAAATATGGTAGTATGATGTTTTTGACACTTTCAACACTTGTAGTCAAGATGTGACACTTGTGGACAAGATGCGACACTTACAACACTTGTAATGATGACACTTGCGACACTAGTGAAGTGAGTAATTTTGAGGTGTAACACTCGTGGAGTCTGAAACAGATATGAGATGTTAGATGTGGATGACACATGGTTGAATAAATTTTGGTTTGGAGCCTCAATGATCCAGACAATATTGGTTAAGTGTTAGCAGAAGACTCCTGAAGCACTGGGGAGTCAGATTGGATCTACATTGTCCGTCAGCAGGGACGTGTGTCAGTGGATCCAACACTCCGGAGGAGGAGCACTACGAAGGAAACAAGGAGGAGGAGAAGAAGGATACAAGACTCCCAAAGTAATAGGGAGAATCACCAAAGCTCGGAGCAATGGAGCCCATCTCCACTGTCGATATCGGTGGACAGGTGTTACTGGATCCCATGGTCTGTGGAGAAGGCACTCCAGGAGGAAGTAAATTCTTAAGCGCACAGAGTGAGAACAACCAGAGGCCCAAAGGTCAAAGTTCACTTGGGTCATACAATCCAGTGGACACGTGGCAACAGATTGTGGAGTCTGGAGACTTAGCACTACTGGAGAAAGAAAAGGAAAAGTGTGCAGGGACGGAAAATCCCCAAAGCTCCGAACAACAGAGAGGATCTCAGTCATCTGTTGCGAGGGATGCATGGTGGGAGATCACATATTCTGGGGGAGAGATGCTCTAGAGGTTTATAGTGTTGTGCACCTCGAAAATCCTGAAGCCTAGGATTCTGAAGTAGATCACAGTCGTTCGTTTGGGTGGACACATGGATCGAGGATCGTCATTCCTCGTCACTTCAGAGGTTTGGCACTCTGAGAGATTTGAGGAGCAGGGCAATGGGAACTGTTGAAGCCCAGAGGCCCGAAGCAACATAAGCCATGGATCTTGGCATCAAACATGAATCGTTGATCTGGGGTGTTGTTCGATTTACCAGCACTCTGGGAGACTTGAGGCGTGGTGCTTCGAAATACGTCAAAGCTCGAATGCCTGAAGCTCTCATGATCCATTGATCATTGGAGGGAGTTGGGATTGTTGATCCCCTCTGCATCAGTTCGATACTTCGTCGACTCGGTAATTCGGGAGAATAGAGGTGTTAACAGTTGAAAACGCTCAGAGCCCGGAGTAGCGACTGGATCTTGGTCGTCGGTTGGCTAGAATTTGTGGACCATCGTATTGGTAAGCCTCCGAGGAGTAGGTGGAGATAAGTGATAAAAACCATCTGAAGCTCGAAATCGTGAAGTGCGTGTGAGCCGTGGATTTCAATGGAAATTGTGGATGGTTGATCTAGTTGGGTTTGTTCAGGACTTCGCTCGTTCAGTTGTTCGGATGTTTTGGAAGGTGGTGAAGGTAGAACTTCTGAAGCCCAGAGCTCCGAAGCGTCGCGCTTAGCATCTGGTTTTGAGCCCTCGGTCACATGCAAGGTTTAGACTTGTAAAAACCTACACACATGGGGTATTAAAGGGACTACGTAATATTTTGGGGGCTTAGAAAGAACCCGAGAGCCAATTTGGCTCCTAGTTGTGAACGATCCTAGACTGGGAGGTCGCACGGGCCCCAGGTGAGGGTGGGGGTCTGCATTAGAGTCACTAACTCTCTCCATGTTGTCTTTCTCTAACATTATTTTATGTGTCTTCTCCTTTCACTTTGTCTTTCTTTTATAACTTTGAGTTGATGAAAAAATCTCCATAACCCTAATCTCTCAATGAGATTGACAATTGAGATTAAATCCCAATCGACGATGGAGATTATATCTAAATCACTAATGTAAATATTTTGTGTTTTATTAGACATTAATCAACTCAATATAAAAGTCTCTTCACTTTAATAATTAACTTTAATTAAAGTAAATTACAAAGGTATGAAAGGACTTTTGGATGACTTTACGCATCTGACACTAGACATGTGTAGAATTTTTTGTCAAAAACTAAAACATCAACACTCCCTCTTAGTGTGGAAGGGAATTCTTGAAGATCCACATGGAACTGGTTGTCCCTCCAATCCTGACACAATGTCTCACACATCATCCTCCATCATGGAATTCCTCTAAACATTTTGGTTTGTTGCTTACTGAACACTTGAAGACTCATAATCAATGATGCTACTCATTAGCACCATATAGTTCAGAAACTTCTTCGGAGGCCTTCTCTCCATGAATGTACTTCTAGGAGCCTCAACATACTCCTTAGAATACCTCAATGTCTACATGAACCATCAAGGTCTCCTGACAGAACTAGAAGGATTTGATCTCTACTCGTCCTCACCTGAAGGTTGAGTTCTTGCATTGGAAGCCGATAATGATCTAGACTCAACCTTCATAGATTCCTACTCCTCATCGTTTGTCATTGGTAGGGTCTCATGCAACTTCCTGCATGAAAATTCCTCCTTGAACTTCACATCTTGACTCACCACAGTCCTCCATTGTGATGGAATCAAAATCATGTAAGCCTATGGAGTCTCATTGTATCCCACAAACATACCCTTTGTCCTCTTCTCCTCAAGTTCATAGATGTAGACAGGATAACCAAATATGCGTAAATTCCCTACCTTTGGATTTATGATGCAGGAGCATCGCTATCACATCAAGAAAAGAAGACGTGGAAGCAGAGTCGACACTTCAACGCATTGAAAGAGCCAAAACTGACTCTTAACTAGCTTGGTAGTGGTGTAGAGATCTTTTTGAATCTCTCGTTAATTAATTAGTTGTATGTAAAGTCGAGCCACCATTTTGAATTGACAGATTATTGTAAATCCTTACACGACTGTAATATATTACAGGTGTATGATATTAGCCCGTATGAGTCATTAGGTTGCATTAATTAAGCTGAGTAGGTAACCACTAGAGTAGAAGGTGATAGAATTTAGATAGGAGGAATAAGAGCGAGGAAGCTCTCGGTCCTTAGATAAGTTTTCTAATTGTAATAACTGTAAGAGATACAGGTGTAATCATGTTTTTTCTGGAATGAATAGAACAAAGGAAGTTGATCTAATTGTACATTGTTGATATTGTTTACAATTTTACTCTTGTTATGAATTTTGTGGATGTATGATGTTCATGGTGAATGGATGAATTTATGAAGAATTGAATAAGCTTCAATTGTTTCTCTTCTATAAGTTATGCAAGGAGTGCATGTGAGAGAGTCGTGTTTGACTCGAAGCTCAGAAGAGATAGCGTGGAACTTTTGTATGTAGAGTGTTCATATTAAGCGCAAGGAGTGCGTCGGCGAAGTCTTTGACTTGAAGAAATAACTTGGGTTTTTCTCGCAAGAAAGTGCAGAGATCGGTTGCAAGGAGTGCGCAGGACCAGAAATCGACTAAGTGTCGAAGAAATCTTTCAGAAGAATAATTTGTGAATGTTGGGCAAGGTGAAGGGTGAAGGTCTATCCAAGAGGAGCCGAATTATTTCATACCATTGATTTAAGGAGAACATGTGTCAACAAATTGGGAGATATGGGTAAATTGCAATTGGGTTTCAATTGAGAATTGAGATTGTTGAAACCCAAAGACCTGAAGGAGATCTGAACCATCTAATCCAGAAGGATACGTGGCAATAGATTATGAACTCCGAAGAAATCACTTCAAAATTTTCATATTGAGACTTGAAACTCCCAAAGCCTGGAGAGTCGGAGGGACGAAATAAACGTCGACCATTGGATAGCCCGAAGTAAATTATAGACATCTGATTCATGAGGACATGCGGCAAGAATCCGTGCATTTTGGAGGAAAGCAAAGGTTGAAAGTCAAAACTCCCGAAGTCTGAATTAAAAAATAAATCACAGTCGTTGATTTAGAAGGGTTAAATCTGATCTGTAGATTTGAAAAGGATAGATCTGAGCCATCTGTTCAGAAGAACTGTCGAGATTGTGAGATCAACAGTTACAAAGGATTGTAGTGATGGAAAGTGATCACAATTTAAAAACTTGAGAGTGGGCCGAAATTGAATTTGTGGTATTGCAAGTTGGACGTGTGGCATTTGGTAGTGAATTGCGGGGAGAAAAGTGGATTGATCCCAAACCACTTTCGACCGCGCCCGCAATTGTGTGTGGACATAACCTGAGGTCATATGCGGGAAGGAGCTAACGGAGGAAGAGATAGCGCCTAAACACTAATTGCCCAGTATATGTGCACCAGAGGAGGATCTAGTGCCTAAACACTAATTGAAGATAGATCCAGAGAATGTGAGAGAAATCAAAGAATGGCCATCACGAAGAAGCATATTTGAGGTGAGAATGTTTCATGGATTGGCAAGTTTTTATAGAAAGTTTATCAGAAATTTTAGTGGTATATGTGCACCCATGCTAGATACTATGAAGAAGAAACATAAGTCTTTTAAGTAGACAGAGGAGGATGAGAAAAGCTTCAAGGTGTTGAAAAATAAGATAACAGAACAACCAATCTTGGTTTTACCCAATTTTGGAAAAACATTTCAGGTGAGGTGTGATGCAAGTGGAATACCATTGGAGCAGTTTTGAGTCAAGATAATAGGCTAGTTGCTTAGTTTACTGAAAAATTGAATGACACAAAGGATAAATATTCTACATATGACAAGGATTTTTATGCAGTGATTCAAGCTTTGAAGAAATAGAGACATTATTCAATTCCAAAAGAGTTTGTCTTGGATAGTGATAATCAAGCTTTGCAATTTATTACTAGGCAAGAGAAGTTGAATCAGGGGCATGCTAAGTGGGTAGAATTCATGCAGAATTTTACTTTTGCAGATGCTTTGAGCAGGAGAAGTTTGGTTGTACAGGAATTCCAAGTGAAGACCTTAGGGTTTGAGTACCTTAAGGAAATGTATTAGGAAGATTCGGATTTTAAGGAGGCTTATGAAGCTTATGAAAATACTTTGTTGAGGGATAACAACTGATGGGAAGAATATTTGATCCAGGATGGATTGTTTTTTAAAGGAAGTCAATTGTGCATACCAAGATGCTCAATGAGAGATACTTTATTGAAAGAGAAACATAGTGGAGGTTTAGTCGGGCATTTTGGTCATGACAAAACATTTGCACAACTGAGTAGCTTGTATTATTGGCCAGGTATGAGGGAATATGTGAAGAAATTTGAAGATAGGTATAATATTTGTCAACATGCAAAAGGAAAGAGACAAAACACTAGTTTGCATCAGCCATTGCCTATTCCAGAAAGGCCTTGGGACGCAATTAGTATGGATTTTGTATTGGGATTACCTAGAACCCAGAAGGGAAGTGATTCCATATTTGTTGTGGTCGATAGATTTTCTAAGATGGCACATTTCATACCATTCTAGAAGACAAATGATGCTACACACATAGCCAATGTGTTTTTCAGAGAAATTGTGAGATTACATGGATTGCCGAAAAGTATAGTTTCAGACAGGGACACTAAGTTTGTAGGACAATTTTGGAGGACTCTATGGAAGAGGCTGGGAACTAATTTATCTTTTAGTTCAGCATATCACCCTCAGACAGACAAACAGACTAAAGTGGTGAATAGGAGTCTGGGAAATTTGTTAAGGAGTTTAGTCACTGAACAAGGTCATCAGTGGGATCATATTCTGGCACAGGCACACTAGTACATATGACCAAATTTGTGACAGTTGTTCGTTGATATTGCCACACTTATCCGTCACAATTTCCATGAAAGTCAAGATTTTTTTCGTCGTAATAATTTTGTCGCTATATTCACGATCCAGGTGTGCGTGGAAACATCGACGAAATTAGCTATCCATGTGTCACCACCTTCAATATTGGTTAACCTTAAGCATCATCGCAATTACGATGAAATTCCGTCGCAATACCAACGAAGAAATGTGGCAATTACGATGAAACTTCGTCGCAATTGGGACGAAAATTTATGCCAAGCCAATAACTTGAGACGCAGTTGCTGAATGTGCGACGAAAGCTCGTCGCAACTTGCGACGAAACTACGTGGTAATATCGACGAGTGCTATATATCAAAACCATATTTACGACAGACTTGATGTATATGCGACGAAACTTTGTGGAAAATTGCGATGAAGTTTCGTCGCTATAGCGACGATTATGGTAAAAAAGTAAAAAAAAATCCGACAAAATTTTGTCGATATTGCGATGATGACTGTAGGTTTTAAAAAAAAAAAATTACATGAAATATGGTATTACCATATTACATTGTAATATGGTATTACCATATTACATTGTAATATGGTATACCATATTGTATGCCATATTACAATGTAATATGGTAATGACATATTACATTGTAATATGGCATTACTTTTACATTGTAATATTCTAATATTCTAATATATTGTCATATATATATCCCCTAGAAATAATCAAGGAGTTAACCAACCAAATATTGTAAGCATGTGTTATCATGAAGTTGGATTAGAAGTAAGGATACCAAGAATTGTAATGCATCAATATTAAATCTATTGAAAATTGAAATTTCATTTGAAATCAAAGCAAATTTCTTATGATACACAATGGYTRAACCTTTGATACAATGAAGGAGTTGGATAACATAACACTTGAAACTTTTGTTTCCTTGAGATCTTGAGAGATGATGAGGCTATGAATTTTCATGTTGAAAGTTTGTAATGAAGATAGTATCATGGAATCTTCGGGACCTTATAGTCCTTGCAACAAATCTATGGTTTGGAGAACACATGAAATTGTTCCAAGTTAGATGTTTTATGTTTGCAAGAAGTTAAAGTAGTTGGTTTAATTTTGTAAGTCACTCTTTGGCTAATATGGTCGATTATTTTATTTTTATCTAACCATGTTGAAGGTAGAGAGGAAACCACCTTGATCTCCTTGTATTTTTACCTAACCATTGGACATGCTATTGATCTAACACGCTGCTTGGTTTGGACGTCATTTCCTCTAAATGGACAAGACCTAGGACTAGTCAACATATATGCCTCAAATGATTCAAATGAGA
>ML838025.1:0-35519 GCA_009831015.1 Picea engelmannii | reverse complement strand
TTATGCTAAACATCAAATTCTAGGTAGGCTCACATACTTCTATGTTCTCAAAACGATATTTTGCAAAACCTTAACAAAGCACATATGATGTTAAGCACTAAATGCTACTTTGACTCATCAAATGCAACCTTCCTTAGTTGACTAACTGAACAAATGAGCTATCAACAATGTACGACCTTATATATATATATATATATATATATATATATATATATAGTATTTCACATTTCCGGTGGATAATGCAGATTTAAAGGATACATAATGTTCTCATTTACACTCTCTTTGTTATGTACTTGAATATATATTTTGTGGCAACATATTATGAATGAAAATCTAGTCTCTAAGGATACATTACTATCACTGCACCTAAATAGTCAAAGTATTAGAGTTTTCTATGGCCACTGTCATCGGGGTATTCATCCATATCATGCCTGTTGTTCCAAAAGTTCATTGCTGTGCCTTTTACTGAATTTTTTGTTCAATTCATGCCTATTGCTCCGACATCTTATTGTTTGTTCCTCGAATAATCTCATGTATATGATAGAGGCACGTGCAGTTTCTTAGCATAACATTTTAAATGATTTTATATGCCAGCTTAAATGTATATATATATATATGTGTGTGTGTGTGTGTGTGTGTATAAAGAGAGAATCTTCTGAGAAATATATTGTTGGTCAGTACAAGAACTTCCTTAGTTTGTGAGTGCATATTTAACTTCCTATCTTTATTGTTCCAGGATGATGTCAAAGACTGGAGCATTGATGTGCTCACAGATGCATTTACAAGAGTTGAGGAGAATGTTCAGCATAACATTAAAGACAAGTGATAACCAAATTATTCTACCTGCTATGACATTTTAGAACAGGGTATATGTAGAAATAGCTAAAACCAGGTATATGTAGAGATAGATAGATGTTTGGAAAGCGAGGATATGGAAATCTAGTAGAGTTTTTGGAGGACTGTATGACATATTAACCAGGTTATGATATTAAACTGATTCCTAGAAGAAATCATTCCCTGGGAGCTCTTTCAGATTATGCTTTGGTATTTCTTTCTTCTTTTCAATTTTCTATGAAAATGTAATTTCCTTTTAACAAATGTCACCATCAGCCAGATTGTCAGCCGTAGAAGAAATCATTCCCTGGGAGCTCTTTCAAATTATGCTTTGGTATTTCTTTCTTCTTTTCAGTTTTCTATGCAAATGTAGTTTCCTTTTAACAAAGGTCACCATCATCCTGATTGTCAGCAATGGGACATTCTAACAAATCACAACTGCAAAGAGTAACGTGTTGTATGGGGTTTGCGTTGAGTTTTAGAAATTAATTACCATCGTTTGTGTTTCATTTTCATAGAAATGGATTGGTATAATTATATTGACCAAGGCTCATGGAATGTTCAGGCTTAGTGCTATATTCTAAAAATAGGATTCTAAAAATAGGATAGGGTTCTTTATGTATCAGGATGTTCATATTGATTTATAGTCGAACTCTCTAAATATCTACTACATAAGCATGGATATTTAGCCCGCCTTTATTATTTTTAACAAATACCCATGATCGGGGAACTTACCAGTCGACTTGTAATTGCAGACCTCGAAGGTTTAGTGTCCTCAAACAGTGTTCTAAACCACAAAATAACAAGGCTATGTAATTTGGAGTTGATGTATTTCTGAACTTCTCGTTCACTTATTGATTTTACACGAATCTCCATTATGTTTACGTGTCATCTTTATGATTGTTGATGCAAGCACTAGAAATTTTCTTGTGCAATGAAAGTTGCGCTGCTTTAGATGATATACACCTCTGCATATAGATCCTTTGCACAACTATTATACCAAATCCATAATACACATGGAGATCTTCCTTGTTAAAACTTTTAGTGCAGTCAGAAAGCACYGTAAAAGGAAAATGAAAGTCTGGAGTGATATGGGGATCCTGATGTGACAACACCGTCTATCACWTGCGGTATATACTTTGAAGCACCCCTTTGGTCTTTAGCTGTGAGGCGTCTTGCTTTCTACAAACTTGAGCGGAGACTTGGCTAGAAAAGTCTGGGAGATCAGAGTAAATGTTGCAGTTTTCATTTGTCGATCCCACTTATTGAAGACATGATGCCCTTCCCTAGTTGGCATCTTACTTTGCTAAAACTAGTAGGGTTAAATTTAGAAGTGAGCGACAATTTTAGTTAGGCAGGTAGAACTCTAAATTTTACTCACTCAACTTAATAATTCATTTGCTTAGTACTTGTTTGGTCTTAATTCATTTGCTTAGTACTTATTTGGACTTGGCTAAATTGATGAAGACATTTGATATGTGGACATTTGGACCTATTTATTTATGTGTTGAGATTGTATGATTTTTCCATTATATGTTCATGATGATGATAGTTATGCAATTCCCTTTGAACATGTAAATTAAAATGTAAAAGTTTGGTATTTGGATACCACTTCTTTATGCTGTATATGTATATGAATGTGATGCATGGTGTAATGAATACATGTTGCTTGCTTGAACATCAATACATAGATGGGTTATCACATGAAATTGTTATATATTTGTGTGGTTGTGAGCCATTAGTAAGCTAACTTATAGGGTAGTAAGCTAACTTACATAGTGATGGGTTATGCAATGGTCGAAACACTTAAGTGTTGAGGTAAACCTAGATGTCTTAAATATTAGGGAGATAGTTGTATGCTATTAGCTTTACTTATGATGTAATTTATGTTTGCAAACACTTTTTAGATTTGCGGGTAGGTGGGGTTTTGCTAGGACACATGACATTCCTAAAGTGGTTATTTGATGATGTGGCTCTAAGAAAAATAGATTCATAGTATGACTTGATGTTAGGGTGTTGACCCTAGTTCTATCACGAGGGTGGAGGTGTCACCCACCATGTATCCTTGGAAACCTGGACTTGTGGGAGGGTAATTTTAGCGATGCTCCCTTAGACGTGTAATGACTATTGTTGGTTGCTTGATAGGGAAGTTAGGTTGATGTAATCGATGCTTCTGTCTTGTGGTTATATTTGGAGTTAGGTTGATATAGTTGACACTCCCAACATATTTCAATAGAGGAGGAGATGGGACAAGGAAGATGGAAGTAGGTGTGAAAGGGGTAGGGTGATTCTGAGTTGGTCGGGATCACGATAGGAATTGATTGTCAGTCTTTACTTCATTTCTTAAATTGCATATCATGCTTAAAACATTTGTTTAGTTCATTTTTATTAACGTGGTGTGATTATCCATGTACTTTGTTGATTGAATTATTATGTTTTTGTTAAATGAAGTCTAAAAAAATGCATTCGTACTGGCAAGCACATTTGATTATGTGACTGTCGACACATGTGAGGTATGTGTATGCTCGCTACGTATCCACACGTTGCATGCACACACTAGTATGCTTATGTGATGCATTAACTACTAATTTGGGTTATGAGATGATTAATTAAGTGATTGATGTGATGGAAAGACTATTATATGCATTATAATATTTAAAATAAGCATTCAAGGAGTTGTTTATCGGTTGGTGTGGGGCATGGGTGGATGTCATTTAATTTAATGGAAAGGTTGTGATGAAATTTGTTACTTGGGATAGAAAGGGGTCAACCACATTTCCCAAAGGATTTTGAAATGTGAGCCAAATTAGATTTGGCGATGCCATAGGGAGATGGGGTCAAAGAGATTTGGGGGAAGGAGAAATGCATAAATAGGGGGAGGAAAGGAGTCTTGAGCGATGTGATATTTTCATGGATTTTCTTAGAGATCGATTTTGAGTGTTTGGAACAAATTTTATTAAGGGATTATATTCTATTGGAGGAACCATCCGATAGGGATAGGAAACTAAAGGGTTTCCTGGAGCTAGGAAGTTGGCTAGGTTCCTAGTTGGTAGGGAAGATAATTGTTCCACTCTAGATAAGTGGCAAGGATAGATTGGAGATGTTTTCTATTTGTTGGACTACACTACAACCAAGGACAATACAAATCAGGTAACTCTAGACAAGTGGCATAATAGATTGGAGATATTTTCTGTCCGTTTGACAACACTAAAACCAAGGACAATACAAATCGGGTAAAGATGCATTTTTTTGATTATTTCCTAACATAATGTTGTAGAATTCTTAGTAAAATGTCACATTACATATTATTTATTTATGCAAAATTAACCATTGGTAGCTTTGATAACTATAACTAGTAGGTTCTAGTAAAAGTTAAATAGAATGGTTATAGCTATTGGAACCTAGGTGGTTGAATTAACAAGGAATACATATAAGATCAACTAGATTTAACAATAATAGACCTCTCAGGGTTGTTAACCCTGGGAAGGGTGTTACAGGGGGTATCAAAGCCCTAGTTCTAAAATTGGGTTAACAGGGCAACCAATGAGCTCTATGTTGGTTTGATGTGAAAATATTTTTTTTTTTATTCACAAACAAACAAGTGAAACACATAAATATAAATTGCAGATTTAAAACAACAAACCCTGAAAATCAATGAATAAAGCTTAGAAGAATAAGACTCGTTTGAAATTCCATGTGACATATGAAGAAAACATCATACCTTGTGGAAAGCCAACAATTTATATCTGTAGTGTATATATGGCTCATAGACAAGTATCATGCATGTTTATTGTTTATTATTGGGTTCATGCAATTTCCTTTTTTGAATGCATCTTCATTGGTAGTGAAGTAGATTCTCTCCTATAGTTTTTAATTTTCTTTCGTACTCACATAAGAACCATAAGAAATGAATGTGTATTGGCATAAGAAACAATGGATTAACCTACAACAATAGTAAACCAGAAATTAAAGAAAATTTTAAATTGTTTAGAGGCAAGGTAAACACATTGTCTTAAGAATTATTACAAAGCTTAACGACTACATTATCGAAAGAATGATTGCAAGGCTTAAATTGAATTAAATTTACATACACCCAAAAATAGGACATAAAGGTTAATATTTTTTTCCCTTTGGGCAAACCATGTTTTTGCAAAATGGGTGATAAGAAATTAGGAGTGTAAATAAATAGAGAACACCCATGTATCTTGCAAAGAATAATATCATAAATGGAAAGCTAAAGGATTAACATTGATGAAACTTGCTTTATCTAGATAGCAATTACAAAAGAAATATGGGATTATGTGTGAGAGCTAGAGCATTCTCAAAAAGAATGAGACTACAAAACAATACTAGCTCATACCAACAAGTAACAAACCCACAAACCTCACTGTGTTTTGTATTTTGTCTTGAGAAGAAACTCACAAACCTCATGTCAAAACCAAGCCCTACATGGAGGAGCTCGAGCCCAAATCCTTTGCACTATGCATCATAGGAGGGCTTGAGAGGGCTGATCTTGGGCCAAAAAGGAGGCTACCCCCTTCAAGAGGGATGGTCATTGTAGTTCAAAGGCCATGCCCATGGATAGGGCAAGTCATATGTAGCCTTTATAGGTCATGCACTAGGCAAGCAAAGATGGTCTCAGGTGCACCCTATGAGAAGATGTAGGGCTGCGGCTACAACAAGACTAGGAGAAGGGAGGGTTGCTCCTTAGAGGCCACTCCCCTAAGATACTCAACTTGCAACAATTTGACAAGACCCACGCGTAGTATAGGAAGAGGATGGGGGAGGAGGATCATTTCTTAGACTGAACACAACCTCAAGAGAGACACAACACACAATAACCAAAGATACTTGTGTTTAAACTCAATTTTTAAGAAGAAATCTTCCATGGAAGCCATTAAAGGAGCTTGACCTGCTTCCTTCATCCTCAACCTACAAAAATTGAGAAGCAATAAACATTAAATCGACGAGTAAAACTCCAGATCATAGAAACAAAGAAGAATGGAGAAAGGGGCTTACCTTATTTTGCAAAATTCCCTCCACATTGAAATGCTTGAAACCCTTGTTAGTTGGGAGGAGTAAGACGCTGAAAAAAGAAGAAATGAAAAACAAGGATGAAAAGAGATAGGGTTTCTTGCCCTATTCGACTTCCTCCTTGAGAAATATATATATATATATATATATATATATATATATATAATTTCTTTTTATTTTTTATATTGCTTAAAGGAAACCACTAGCTCTCATGCCATGTGATGAGATTATTCGTTTTATTCTTATTTTAATAAATTATTCATGAGTTTTCTTGACAATTCAAAACTAAGGAATAAGAGGGAAAAATACCACTTAAACATGTTTAATGGGAAAAACTAAAGGTGGGACCTTATTATAACTAGTGACCTAACTCCAAGATAGTGGCTACAAATGCCAAGAAAGGCCATGCATTGTAGTTGTGCAATGTAGGGTCACATCCATATCCAAGACCATAACAACCCGCAAGGTAAAAACTTAGATCTAGAACGACAAAGTGAGATGAACAATGAACTTAAAACTCTAGATGAACAATGAGCATCGATTAATGATCGACATATCAACAAAAATTAAAATTAAGTTTGGATCACCGCTTGCATGGATCCACAATAAGCTTGGGACTGAATTAATACTTTAAAGACATGTAGACCTTAGGCCATGATACCTCGAGAAACAAAATAACATGTATTATTTCTAGAATTGTCGCGACAACTTAAAATTCTAAGCCTATATGTGAATCCAATGACAACCCCTCCTTAACTTGCATTTAATGAAGATTAAAATGCTTAAGAATTAAATTTGCTAGGATGCATGTAGTATACATGTACGCCCTAGCCTAGGACCATAGCATAATGCACCTGGGCTCCCTCTGAACATAATTGTGGGTGGAAAAGAACCTTGACTCCAAAGTGGGCGTAGTGCCAAGTTAGTGACTACATAATCTTCCTTGATTCCATTTGTTTAATGCTAGTCGCTCATACAAGTTGGACTTATGTCTTGACAATATTTATAGAAATGCCATTAATTACAGTTTAGCTATTATATGACATAGATTCCTATTAATAATTTTGTATGTTATGATGTAGTAATGATTATGGTTAAGGCTCACAGTGATTGGGGTTAGTCAATTCCACCCTAACGACAGTGGACATTGACATTGTTTTCCAAATTGGCTTTCATATTGTGTTCCTTGGAGGCCATAAATAAGACATTGAGAGGGCCTAATTGTAGATGGGGAAGTAAACACCCACACATAGAGGAGGGTAACCTTGAAGAGTCGAGAAACTCAAAGTGAGGACATCATCTTAAGGATATTATCAGAGAACTCCAAAAAATCAAGCTCCTTGAGTTTTATGGGGGCATTGTAGGGAAACACGCTGAGGCATGGCTTGAAGGCATGACGAGGTGGTTCACATTAAGAGACTAAACCTCGACCTCAGAGGTCAACATAACCATTTTCCAACTCCATGCCAATGCCTTAACTTGATGGGGAAAGCCAAAGAAGTAGTTGCATCTCACTACTGATAGTGTCATATGGGAGTTATTTGAGAAAAGATTTTGAAAAACTTTCTAGCATACTTTAAAGAGTAGTAGGTTGGATCTTTTCATGCATTAGTTTAGGGAGGTTGAACAATGGAGCATGGATGAGGTTGATGGACTTAGTGAAATATGTACGTTTTTTGTGTATGGACTAGATCGTAAGATTCAGGCCCCTGTATGGATGTGGAGCTTGATTTCAGTGGTTGATGCAGTACGATATGCACATTATGAAAAATAATTTAGTGATGCTAAGAGGTGATCAGAGAAGGGGTATGCAATCATCAACTCCACAGTAGTGAAAATTTGTAGGGAAGGCCCCTCAAACTTTCTCCAAGGGAGTTTGTTTTAGGCCATCTCCATATGGCAACATGGCTACACTTAGAAGTGCTACATTAGGTATATAATGGTGGCAAAGTACAATATCTCAGACAACATCAAAGACATAGAAGAGTCAAAGACATTCTTAAGGAACTTTTAACATGGCAAGAGGTTTCATGGAAACGAACTAGTTGTAGAGATCTAAACATAGTAGCATGCATAACCCATCTCACATTGCTTGTTGGTGGCGGGGTGTTCTCATTTCCAATGTGTTTTCCTAGAGTCACACTTAGGTTCTATTCACCATGAGGGAAAAACCCTGGTTGGGGATGCATAGCATAACCATTTTATTTATGCAGTGGTTGATAACCGTCGGACAAGGCATCAATCCACTATTGTGGAATCTTCATGTAAAATCAATAATATTAAACTTAAAAAATCTTGTTTGATCCTAGTGCAACATATAGTTTCACTTCTCCACCCGCACTAGATAAATGTGGGTTGATAGCCTGCGAGCACAATGAACACAAATGAACTACTTGATGAGAACTCTCTAGAGTTCTTGTCTTTTTATAGGTCACATTTAATGGTTGTTTTTATCCCCGTTTCAAAAAGTGGTTCTCCAGAATCACCCATTTTTTTGATGTAGTTTTTTAAGATTTAGATTTTTTTATTTATAGAGTATCAACATTTTTTTTTCAAGAGTTGTTTTTCAATTTTTTTCATTTTTGTTTAAAATATTTTTTTAAATGATGTTTTTGTTTTTTTTCTGTGCTTTGAATTGTTTTTTCTTTTAAAACAACTTAAAATTTGTCATATTTAACATTATTATTATTTTAACAAAAAACGATTATAGATCATATTGAAGAAAAACCTACGGTCGAATCAAACAACTCAATAATACAAACATTTGGAGGATGAATCCAGCTTGCAAATCTATCCTCCTCCCACCAAAGAGATGAAAGGGAGGAGTCCGACATTTTTTTCTAAAGTAACTAGATTTTACTATTCCCTAAGTACAAGAATAAATTCGGACAAAGATCTTGCATAGAAAAATGTAGAAACAAAGCATAATTATCACTTTAGAAGAATTCTCTCGCTATTAAATATGGTAGAGTCTAGAGATTACTGACATCCAAAGAGAATATTTGATTCCACCTCTTTCTCCCTTCTCTCTCAACTTGATTTCCTTCCCCTTGTTAGCAAGGGAGAGGGATGCAAACATTTCTTTGGATTTTTGTGAAAGACGAAGAATCAAAAGTTTTGGATGAATGCACATCGGGATGGTCATGTTTCCATGCAACCTTCTCTTCCATCTCTGCATCCTCCTCATCTTCTATTTTCTCCTCTTCATCCTTTTCTTCCTCTGCTTCCTCTTCTTCTATTCCCTATTCTTTTTCCAAGAGAGTTTCCATTCTTGCCATATATGGGGTCTCTTCTGTGTTTTTTGATATGGTATTCTTTGGTTCCACTTGGACCTCAAAAGATGTTCCGACTTTAGGATATGAATGGGTCTTCGGTAGATCTACCTCAACCCTTTCCTCTTCTGTTTCCTCTAGATATTCAAGAACTTCAATTTTGTTTTTCGAAGGGATGGATGGGACAGACTGGGATCTTTTTATGTTATGTGGCCCATTGGACTGCTACTTCTTATGCCTTCTAGATACTTGTTTAAAATGTTCCTACTTTATTTGATTCAAAGGATTTAGAGACTACTTTGGAGGGGGGTGGATTTCTTGGATTCTTAGGTTGCTCTTTGCAAAGTGTCCATACTTGTGGAAGGTATTGCATTTGAAACGGATCTGCTCATAATCGAGGGTTTGAAGATGACGCCAATCCTCCATATTGAGTTGCACCACCTCTGGAAGGCCCTTCTCCAAATCAATTTTTAGACAAATTCTAGCACAAGAATAGATATTTCCTTTTGGCTAAGCTTGGTCAATATAACGGCCTAGCTTATTTCCAATTTCTTTGAGAGTGGATGCATCCTAGAAGATGATGGGGAGGTGTGATAGCCTGACCCATACAGGGGCAACTGATACTTCCATATCTGGATCAAAGTCAAGGAACTAGTGGGAGAGAAACATTCCGTTGGATCCCATGGAATAGGGACTTGATGTAAAGATCATATCTTTCTCCTCACTACTAAATAAAAACAGAAAGAATCCTCTACCACAAGAAAAGCCAAATAATTTACCTTGAATGTTCCAATGTTTTGAAATCCATGCCTGGGTTGGAGGCCTGTGAACTTTCTGATTAAATCTTGCTCATGTAGAAGAAGGGGTTTTCTCTTTGGCTCTGAAGATGAATTGTCTAGCTTGGGAATGTATTTTTCCTTTTCGATTATCCTATTCTTCATTGGATGCTTCTCATTAGCTAGCTTTGAGGATATGATCAGAGAAATGAACGCTTCCTCCTAAAAAATTGAAGGTGCATCCATACTAAATAATAAATGATGGAAGAACACGAATTAAATAATTACAATGATAACAACTAATATAAACTATTATAGCTTTTGACCATCTCACCTTTCACTTTCCTCATTCTTTCTTTCCCAAAAAAACTTCCCCTTCAAATTTGTTGATGGAATTAACATCCAAAATGTGTGGCACATTGATATTTGTCGCTAATTTATGAACACACTCACTAATATACACTAAGGATTGATATACCATATATCATTCAACCATAGAGCCTCCAAGACAAGATATTTGTCTAACAAAATCCTACAATGCCTTCAAGTGCCTCTCCACCATCCACATTGACCTTGTGTGTATAGGTCCAAAATTTCAATCTCCTCAACTTGGTGTATGAGGTAGTGTTCTTATGCATTGAAAAAGGTTGGAGGCAGATACATTTGTGTTTCACACATTAGCCAATGAATTCCTCTCTTCAAATACTTTATATCTTCCCTATGGATTTCTTTAGATGACTACCACATACACATAATGCAAGGGAATCACACATGTTAACAAAATAATTATTAAACAATCCAAGTAAATCGCATGTCTAGAAATTCTGCAACTATCTTTCGATTATAAATTGTTACTTACATTATGTACTTGCCAAGATCATTTCTAACCTGTTTTATGTTGCAATCAAAGTTTTTTGAGAGAGATAGAGGTAGAACATACTATAACATAGAAAGAATCATTATTTTTTCCCATATTAAAAAAATATATATTAAAGAAAGGTATACCAATACGGGAATATACCAAATTATCTTAATAAAGGTATGTCAATCATGAGTTTTTACCCCACCAAATTCACCTTTCTTCATTAGGATAATATTTACATTTAAAGCAAAATGAGTGGGAGATTTAATTTTTTGAATTAAGTATTTTACAACATTGATTTCCTACTCTATAAATAACCATGGCAGATTGGTTGACTGTCCATCACTAGAAGAATCAATCAAATTTCATACTACATGATTGACTTCCTGCATGTCACTACAAACTTTGGTGATCTAATATTTGTTATTCCTTCCATCTAAGAATCTCCATAAACATTTGTAACATTGTTTTTGATATTCATTGTATCAAACACACGATATACTTGTAGGTGCTCATAGTAAGGAAACATATTAAATTGGATGGAGTATCTTTCTAATATTCTATTTCTTGTGGAAGATCATTAATGCATTGACGTCCTTTATGAAACATAAATGAAACAAGATTAAATGTTGGACATAATGAAAATAATTGAATATAAATACGAATTATATAACATTAAATATGATATGGAGATCAATTACTTTCCTTGATAAGTTCATGTACTCATAAAACACCTCATTTCCTAAACTTTTTGAACATTGAGATATTGTTCCGGGACCACATACTAGACATCCAAATTTACCCTTTGTTTGAAGACATATAGATGTGGAAAAATGTCATACCAAGCAATTATTCAAAAAATGCACAAATAATTGATAAAATTATATATTGTTAAAGTGCAATACTTTACATACCAAAAAATCTATTAGCCCCAGGGTATCATGAATTGTCCATGCAAGTATTTTGTGAAATTGAAATTGTTTTTTCCCTACTGCTTTAGAGATGTCATACATAGTGATGCCAAGTCATACATTTATAAGTTCTTAAATAAGAGACTCAATAGATACATCCATATATTTAACTTGGTACCTACCTAATTATTTGACAATATACATATTTATTACCTTTTACATATGAAATTATGTAACAAACAATAAAAATGAAGTGGTGTGTTGAAAACGTTATTGTAAACAAATACCTGGAGCAATCATCGTCAACATTATATTAACCCTCTTTATTAACATCCAAGGAGGAAGAATATTGTTTATAACAAAAATAGGCCACACTAAGCTAATGGAATTGAGCTCTCCAAATGGATTGACACCATCAGTTGCAAATGAAAGTCTAAGATTACAAGGTTCTTCTTTAAACATTGACCATCTTTCCTAAATGTCCCTAAATGTAGAACCACCTGCAAACATTCTCACAACACCATCTTCACTTCTCTTCCATGTGTGGTAATTGATAAATTATGCTATGCTTTTACACCTATACAATTGTTTGAAATGTGGAATAATGGGAATATGACAAAGAACCTTGCGGGGCACCTTATTTGTTACTTGACCAGTTCAATATCTACTAATTCCACATTAACGACATTCTAACTTTGTTGTATGTTGTCCATAATATATAATGATCATTAGGACATGCATCATTTATTTGGTACTCTATTCCTATATCTTTCATAATGATAGATAGTTATCGATATGTGCAAGGTAAAGTATTTATGGTGGTAGGAGAAAATCACCCAATAAGATACAACATTAAAAATAATTATTGTATTGAATATTCATCATTTTGCACCTTTTATATAGTTAAAAATAAAATTAGATAAAAAACTTATTCATATATCAAGAATTATTTTGCATACCTTAGAATCTATGTGAGATAGGTGTTTAAGAAACTGTTCAATACCTTAAATTTCACCAACAAAAAAATAGCAAAGAAAATATTTTTCTTTGAGTCTTCATATAGAAGTTTCCATGGATGATTAATAAGAGGTACATCATGAACATCATGAAAGCTATCATCCATTAAACCAAATGTGTCATATATCAATCTATTTATCTCATCATTCTCAATTATATCAGTATCATTTTCTTGCATATGATCAACTTCATATATTTTTGCTCCATCTCCATCAAATTGATCACCGATATTTCTACCACAATTTTACACATCCTAGACAACTCAAGCCTAGGATGTTTTTTTTTTTTTTGTAATTACAAACAACCAAATATTTTTAGTATATATACAAAATTAAAGTGTTAGAATTTTTTACAATGAGAATAAAATATGTAATGAATAACTTACCAACAAGCAACATTGGTTTGCTCCCCCTTCAAAGTGCCCAAACTCTAAACAATGTTTTCTAGTCGTGTCCTTTTTAACTCTTGCCACTTGTAATCCCTTACAATTTTTGCAAGGAAAATAACATTTACCTTCACCATATTGCTCATTTAACTTAGCAATAACGCTTAAGTTAATGTCATTTGACATTGTTATCTATTACAATATAAAATCAACTAAAGCAATTACACTGCATAGAAAAAAGATATTACATGCATTAAAGGTATGAAAAAAAAGATATTATAGAAGTCAATCAAAAGTATCACATAATCACCACCATATATCTCGGGTTTTAATGATTTTTACAAAGACATCATCCAACCAATATATAAGACTTTATTCATGACATTGATCAAAATAACATTTTTCAAAGAGTCACGGTTTAATTACTTGGGAGATTCACTGCATATAATTCCACATAGGAAGTGGTTCTCTTCATACCAAAAGGTTGAAGGTATTTTTAGATGACAACACGTCACTAGATAATAATTAGAGATGTAAAAGACTACAACGATGTAGGTCAAAGCAATAAGAATTCCGGTATATTCCATGTTTTGGATTATAGGAGAAATATGGGTATATCATGAAATTCCACATTAGGAATTGTTTGTTGATCGAGGGACACTACTACATTCAAGGTATTTTTTCTGACGTTATTTTCCATGTTTAGGTCAATAGTTAAGAGTTATGTCAAATTTTTTATTGATTTTTTTTTTTAAATACCCCTAACAAACATTGATAAGTTGATGTTGGTAATTAAACATGGAAACCTTGAATAAGATTCACGGTTTTAGCTTAAATATCATTTTTCTAGTTTATTGATGAGTGGCATTTACAATGTTGTTTTTTATGACATTACTAACATCGTTCCATGAATGAAAAGTGATGTTGCTTATAATATCAAATATATCATTTTTTCATTGTTGCTATGGATGATGTTGTAGAATTGTCTAATGATGTTTAATAAAATATACCATGGATGGATCACATAAGTCTAGTTATGTTTTGTTGTACATGTTTTATTACTCCATGGATGGATCTCTTGTTATACATGTTTTGTTATATAATAAGTGTTTTGTTATACATAGATTCATAAGTGAACCATTCCAATACACATCATAAATGAATTATCATGGATAGATATTTCTATGTACATGTTTTGTTTCCATTCTAATAATATATGAATATCTTTTTATACTGTTCACAAATCACTTTAGGTTTTAATTATGGGGTCAATACAAATCTTCCTACTCTTCCCTTATTCAACAAGGTTAATTTTGTAAACTTTTGGGAATTTCTTTTTCATTCTATTCCCCCCAAATATATTTTGGACATTGTTGTTAAAACAATGGAAAATAAACTTAATAAGTGGACAATCAAGCCCATGTCTATGGTTACACTCTTATAGATATACACCTAGGTGTTGGTTTCCATGTAATTATATTACTCTTCATTTTTGTTTTCTCCCATCTATGCTTACAAAATATTGAATGTCTCTTAGATGTTTCCTATGAGATAACTTAGAGGGTTAGAAATGATTCCATAGAATCAATTAGGGCCTTTGTCACACTTTAAGGGATTGTTGATATATTATTATTTTTAATACACATATTTCAGTGTAAACTCCAGGTCAAAAATGGATCCATAAAACCCTAGATGGAAATAATACCATAACGTATGAAGATATGATTGCATTCATTAGGGGGCTCCCTATGGCAATACTTTTTGGTTAGGGTCAAGTTTGTAAGACCTCATCTCATCACCTCTTTCAATATGAAAACTAAAGGCATGCTTGACATATATAGTATTTATAAGGTGTGTGAAACGATTAAACCTTTTCTAAAAAGGAAAGGAGATGATTTTCAAATAGGCTTACCATTTAATTAACATTCTATCTATTGGTATGTAATGATTTTGCATGATAGTAAGGATATGGATAAAACACCATAGTTTTTTCAAGTAAGATATTCAAACAAGTGGTTGGAACTTATAGCTTGGATATTAGTGACATTAGCACAAAAAATAGGCCCCTTGACATAATTTCAAAGAAGTATTCAAGTTTAATACATAGATAGAATGAGGTTATGGGATATGGGGTATGGTATAGTTAAAGGTATGGGGTTAGTGGGTATGAGACCGTTTGAGGCATGGGGTTAAGGGGTAGGGGATAGGGATAGTTAGAGATATGAGATACTTATGGGGTTATAGGTAGGGGTTATTGGGTATGGAATAGTTATAGGTATGGGGTTAGAGGTAGGGGGTATGTGATACATAAAGGTATTAGGTATATGATTAGTGTTGAGTAGAGTTGATTTCATTGAATTACATACTCACAACTATCATCAAGGTTAGGGTGTATGGGATAGTTAGAGATATGGGGTCAAGGCTAGGTAGGATTGATTTCACATATTTACATCCTTATAACTATCATCGAGGTTAGGGGGTTTGGGCTATACATAGGTGGTATAGGAGTTTAGGGGTATATTCAATTAGGATTAGTTATGAAATTAGAACCTCATAATTAATGAAGATATGACGATTGTTTCTGAAATAAGAATCTGTTCATGGATATCTACTTGAAATCATGTTAATTTCACTAAATTACATCTTCATAACTATAATCAAGGTTGTGGGATATGGGATTGTACATAGGGGGTGTAGGGTTTTAAGGTATAGTGAGGTTGAGTAAGAAAACATATTCATGTTGCAACCAATAAACCATTATATTAGTAGGACATTTGAGGTAGGAACTACCCACTGACAATAATGTGTTGATATTAGACATTATATGTATGACACATTTTTATTAGATATTAGATATAATAAAATATTATAACATATTATATATTTGATATATTATAACACACACACACACACTAAAAAAAAATAAAAATAAAAATAAAAATAAAATCAATCTTATCCTCAATATGTTATCGAATTTGAGAACATAGAAGACATAGAGAACCCACAAACTTGACCTTGACCTAGAGCATAGAATGTGAGGACCTACGAATCTTACCTAGAGCACATAGTGAGAGGACCACTGCAATATGCCATGCACCCATGCACTATTAAGGAGGATCCACAATGCTACCAAAGTAGGTAATATAGACATCCCTAATTTCTATTATTTTGTTTTCCCAACAATTCCTATTTGGATACCCCAATATTGAGTGCTTGAGGGAGAAAGGTGTTTCATCCTTGAATATTTCCTTTAAATTTGGAGCATAGAACCTCTCAACACATATGTGATTCTTAATATGCATCCACTACATGTGCATACTTACATACTCTCCAATTGGCATAGCTCATGTTTTATTATTGAACAATTTGAATTTTGTCTCAAAGTAATTGAAGGATTACTCATTTCTATGAAGCATGCCTAATGCCTTACAATTTTTCCATACTATACAATGCCATTTTTTGTTTGCATGTTTCTTGCAACATTCATTACATTGCATAAGCCCAAATACAAAAACCTTGGAGAAGATACATGTGATTAAAAGGAAACGTGGGAAATACCCAATGTAAACATTCTATGGGTAGAATAAGAAAAATAAGGTATGATTTCCATTAAACCTGTGATATGGATAAAAAATTGACTTAAGATTATAAGGGGCCAACATATTCAGTTTGTATGGGCCAAAAATTACAATGACTTGAGAGAAGTTCAACTGCCTCATAGAGCTTTTGTATTGGAGGTTATATAGATGTAGGTTCAACTAAAAATTCCCCGAAATGGAATGTAATAGGTGGAAAATGATCATTCTTTAAAGAAGAAACCCTCTACATTACAATGGTATATTTCCTCCACTTATGTCAGTAATTATAACCCCATTATAGGATATTCTTGAAATGTAATTACTAATCACTAGCATTCAAAGACATTATTCTTCATTTTTAAACTCATGGGAATCAATACATAGATTACCTTTCTTGTTTTTGTGGCTTCTCTCCATAGAGATAAGTAGATGAATTGTAATAAACACTCAAACCTTTGAATATCATTCCCTAATATGACCCTAATGGGGGTATACATGGGGTTAAATGTATATATAAAGAGGATAATGTATATGAAATGGAGTTAAATGCATATGTAAAGGGGTAAATGTATATGTAAGCTAGGTCAACCTAATAAGGGGCCAACATGTGGAATGAGTGCGAATAGGTATGCCATTATAGTCCTTAGAACATATGATTTGGTTATTTGGAGGAGGTTATCCTATTTTATAACAAGTTATTGTGTAAATCATCTCTATTATCTCTTTGGTATTTATACTTTGTGTTGAAATTTGGTGTACATTGTATATATTTAAATTTATTATGTTATTTTAAGGATTTGTTACATAACATTTGTTATTAGAGCAAACAATCCTTGGGTTTGGTTCCTTCAAACAAGCCATATTACCATTTTGTTCTAAATTTTTTTTGAATACCAGAAGTGGATGGGACTTATGGGGTTAGAAATAAGACACAATCATTTATCTTTGATCCAAATTTCATAATCTAGTTGGATATGATTTTGGAGTTACATGTTGTACAAGTTAGGGGTTTTCTCTAGTCTTGAAACTAGTCTCAAACAAGTCTTCTTGGTAAAAATATCATATTTCACGACTACAAGGTCTGAATTGAGTGCTATCTATGGATTTGGAAAGAAGCCACATCTAGTTGTCTAATATGCAAATTTGAGACTTAAAGAAGTAAAATTTCACTCTTGGCATACCATACAAGTTTGTTCTCTTGAAAGGTGCTCAAATCAACAAGTTTTGTCAAAGTCATAATAACTTTTGCTTGGTGCGTCAAAGTTTAGTGAGACATGTGGAATTGAAAAGAGGACACACTACGATGCTACATACCAAAATTACAGGCTCATACATGCACTAATTTGGGAGTTATATTAACTAATATAACATACATGACAATCCCCAAATGAGGCTTAAAAAGGTATGTTAACTTGAAATTGGCATAAGTTTTGATTGGAAGATCTAATTGAGATGATTCAAAAGATGTTGAAAAGAGGAAATAAAGTAGAATATGTTTGTAAAATTATTTTTGCAAATTGGGATAATATTGATGGTTTTGGAATTAGAATCTAAGGGTTTTGGTTAGACCCCAAACACGAACTAATGGAAATACCTGAATTTCAAGGAGATGAAGATGAAATTGATCCCAAGGAATGGTTGAGGATTGAAAGGAAAATTTTACAATTCATTGTGGTTGAAATATTTATTTTGATGGTGAAGCTGAAGTGTGTTGGTATAGTCTTGATAAAAACATTAGGCGACACTCTAGTTAGGAAGAATTTGAAAAAATATTCTCAAATAACTCGATCAAGGATTAAAAAATGTAGGAGATGCATACAATCAAATATGAATTCAATTAAGCTAAAGAATATAAATTTTCCAAATTGTAGAAAAAAATGAAGAATTAAAACAGAAATCCAAGAAGAAGGGTGATCAATTGTCCAAAATGAAATCCCTTGATGAAGCACTCATTAAGGAAGTTATAGACTGAAAGTAAGGAAATATGAGAAAATGAAAGGATGAATAAATATATAGATTACAAAATTTAGATCAAACACTACTTGATGAAGTTAAGAGATTGAAAAAAGAAAAGAAACATGTCAAAATCAAGAAAAATATATCAAAATAGTTGAAGAGGAAATTCCTAAGAAGGTTGAATAAGCATTAAGTACAAAAGACATGAAATTGGGCATGCAATTTATAATTGAAGAAATATGAAAGAAGTTGATGGATACCATCAACCTTAAGTTGCAAATGGAGAAGGAAGAAAATATGCAAGAAGGTCACCATAAAATACTTGAAGAAGTTGAACTCAGACTTGAGAATGCTAAGGTCAAATATGATGGAATTATCTCAAAATAAAGAAATATTGAAGATCAATCACATAAGATGGAGAATGTATTTGTACCAAAAAAGAAGATCGGAGATAAAATTGTGAAAGATGAAGATCACCAATCTTCAAAGATTGAACCTTATTGACATCCTAATTACTAAGAAATAAGACATGAAATACAAGGTACATACCAACATCCTCATTACCAATGAAGAAGATGACATAATCAATTATATTAATGGAATGTGGCATCAAAAAACCATTATTTGACATGATATTATGAGAGATCAACAACTACAACAAACTGGATAAGTTACAACATACATACATGGACTCGAAGGAAAGAAAGTTACGAGACAAAGAACTATCAAGTATTAAGAGAGAAGAATTAAATTTGGATGGATGTATCATCAGAAATGGGAGAAAGTGAGTAGCAATATGAGTAAATCTTATTACTTGGTTTCCTTACATGTAAAATCCTTAATTACAAAGTTTTGAGAACTAACCTTTTTGAAGAGGATACTATGATATGATCATAAGGTGGATATATACAAGGTTAAATGTATATGTAATGGGGAAACTGTACATGAAATAGGGGTTGGCTAATGATCTATCCATTTCAATCCAATAATGATAACAATAATTATTCCAAAGAAAAGGAAGCTGTAGATGTACACATACATGTTGTAATATGAAATCATAATTATCTTAAATCTTTTGCATGGTAGTAACTCATTTTGGGAAGTTTGTTTTGCATCCTTGTTTTAGAGAGTCGTGTTTCTTAGAATTGGTAGCAACAATTGAAAATTCATCCCATTTGGAAATTTGAATACAACCATGCTCATTTTGGAAACTTTAGTCAACCAAATCCATTGTTAAAGAAATTTGTTAATTAAACCTTTCAGTTTCGCAAAGAAGTAACTCATGTTGGGAAGTTTGTTTGCATGATTGTTTTAGAAAGTTACACTTCCTTGAATTGATGCAGGGATAATTTCTCTTGTAGTGAAAATTCTAAAGTACTCTTTGAAACCATACATTTTCACATGTGGCATTCTTTGTTTCCTTGTACTCAACTACAATACATTTGAAACTGAAATTGCATGCTACTTCAATTTTATATTGGAATTATTTAAATTTGTTTCCATATGTTAATTTAGTGCCCTTGTATCTAATTGTAGAATTCTATGTAAACAAAGGTAGTGTTTATTAATGTTGTGATGATATAGTCGTTTCGTTCGATCTAAATTTGGAATAGTTTTTTCTTATTCTAATTACAACCATTCTAATATTCAATGAATACGGTTGCAAGTTTGACAAAGGGAAAATGAGTCATGCACAATATTGATGAGGATCGATAATCATAGGTAATTGTTTGTTGAATGTTTAATATAGTTGGAAAAAAAATTACCAATCATCCTTACTTGATGATTACCTCTAAGGTTCAACCCACTTTACACAATCCTTGCAAGATGTCATACATGAACACATTGGCTTGTTGAATGTAATTAAAACTCTACTTAAGATGGAAATCAATGAATATGGGACATTGGTGATTTAATATCACTGGAAAAAAGTACTAATCATCCTTACTTGACACTTTCCTCTATAGTTCCACCCCATCTACATGATCCATGCATGATGTCATACATGAAGAGTTTGGCCCTTTGAGTGAAATTAAAGCTCACGTTGAGATGTAAATGAAGGGATATGGTACATTGGTGAATAGTTCTAATTCTCTTGAAAACTCCAAGAGACACAAAGAGTTTCTTGGAATTAATACATAATATGAGGCATGCGATTAGATGTGATGATCTCATATTCTTGCGGGACTAAGAGATTCTCCACCAAGTACAAAGATGACAAGATATTTTTTCCTTTCATAGAACTTCTTGACTAAAAGGCCAATGTTGGTTCTAGAAATGTTCATGGAATGATCAACACACGACCTCCACCCCATGATCTCCTATGTCATTTCCTATCTAGCCATATGTTGGACATTACCACTTCATCTCCACACATGCCATGCCATTCATATACTGACATGATTGTTCACACCCTTGATATGGGCTACACCTCTATGCCCATTATGATTGTACATAGCACGAGGTCATTGAAATGTTGATATACATATATGCATAGATATTTTCCCTTTGAAGGCGTTGATACCTCAACATACCCAAAAAATGAATTTTTTGGGCACCCCTTTCCTTTTATTCTTTTGATTTTCAACTCTCATATTCAATTTCTTTTCCTCTTTAATTATGTTGAAAAATTTACTCTAAAAACAATTTGCTGCTTTGTTTGGGTTTTGATTCTCTAAAAGCTTCAAAAAAATTTCTGAGTGAAAAGCTACAAAATCACCTTCTAAATTTGTAACGACCCCAGTCATTACGACAACATGTGACGCAAAACCTGTACTTTTTTTTTGAGAAAGTAATAATGACCATACATCCAAACATCGCAACATGATGACGAATACAATGCATGAAAATCACGCAACGAGGAACAAAATGACCTAGCATACTAGCACATCATGCAATAGGAAGCAACATACGACATTCAATCAGATGAAAATAAAAACGACTACCCGCCCGTCCTACCCTGCAATGGTTAGAACCTCCAGGACACATAAGCAACGCTCAAGCCCAGGTTCCCATCGATTTTAACCATTTAAGGTCTCAAGGATGGCGACTATTCTGAAGAACAAGGAGGTGTCTACATCCCGCTCGACACAACAAGTCTAGACGACTAAGTTAAAAGACAACAACAAGATTATTCAGGCACAACCAACATAAAAATGACCATGCACTATGAACGTTCACGACGGGCGAGAACAAATCACAATCACGCATTACAATAAAAATACAATACATTGATTTCAATAATCGACATCAAAGCCATTGGGGGGCACATGCCCCAAGGCTAGATTGTTATACACACTCATTGATCATTGCACGCCATGGTCCTGTCATAAGGAATCATGCCGCCACAATGCGACAAGAGAGATAACGCCTAGGGTGCAACATAACATATCTAGACCTTCATCCCAACATATCCAACCTCAACTGAAGTTAAGAGCATATAATAATGCTTACCTACCTTCTTTTAAAATATACTAAGGCTAATCCATGTTTACTTAAAATATCACAATGCTTAACTTAAAATATAGCAATGTCCTTCTGAAATATCACAAGCTTAACTTAAATACAACAATGCTTTTCTTAAAAACAAAACACATTAGTTATTTTCTTAAAATATAAATAGACATTGCCTTCCTTAGTTAAAACAATGCATGGCTTACCGAGTGCGAGAAAAACTGTAGAAAATTCCATTAAGGCAAATACAATATCCGCAACCATTATTGGAGCAGTTATAATTCCTAACTGAAAAAAAAACCTAACTGGTCAACTCAATGAAATATTAAACTCTATGAACATAATTAAAATGACCGTAAAATAAAAACTACTTCCAAACACTCATATTTAACTCTCTAAACATCATTAAAACATGACTGTAAAAGAAAAACTAATACCAAACACGCATATGAAAGTTTCTTCAAGTAATACAAAAACTAAACTCATATGAAAATTTATTTTAAAGAATATAACTGCACAAAACAAAATGATATAATTCTATTTATTCTGATCTAGTTATATCTAGTATAAGGTAATATCAGGATGACTTTAATAGAAAGCACCACCCAAAAGGAATTTAAGAGCAAAGTTAAAAAATGAACATGCTTGTTTTCAATCTCAGCTGTTTACGTCATAGACATCGAGATTGATAACTATAATTACTACTGTGAAAAAACCTAACTAATCCAATCAATATTTAAATCTTTTGGACGTTTTTAGAAACTTTGTAAAATAATAATAAAAACTCTTTAACTGCATCAAAATCGTTGGGTGGTTATTAAAGGAAGGGTAAGATCCGGGCGTAGATGGACCACGATTTGAAGCATCAGTTAACACTGTGCATTACAGGTGCAACACGGTAAGCGCGGCATGGTCTCACACCTATCTGAGTAAGACAACAACCAGACTGCAGGAGAGAGGGAAATTAAATCCTGGTTCAGCGACCCAAACTTCCTTACACTGACATGGACATGTCTGAAGAAAAAATGCTAGATTGGTTTAATGCAGGAAGAAAATAAATGATTTTAATTTCCAAGCTAACAATAGCCTATGGGGACAAGTGTGAAAATGAGATCTCTATGTTTTTAGCTACTTTAATTGATTTCAGTGTCCAAACTTTTTCCAAATTCCAATCAAACTCTTAATCTATCGCCTGGCTAACTTTTTAGCGAAACTAAAATTTTGTAACATTGAACGACATATAGTTTAAGACTTTAAGTGCATTGTCAAATACTAGATAGACCAGGGGCATCAAAAATTGAGCCCAACATTAAACATGAAGTACTAAGTGTTCTTTGTATATCTTTTTGTCTTAAGATTTTGAATGGGGAGTCTTGAATCACATATAACAAGAGTTAGTGTGGAAAAATAAATTAACAAAAGATCAGATCATGAAAGAGATCATCTCGTTATTTTTCGATGGGTTCGGTAGGTATATTGTAGCGTATGAAAATTGGAGATGTCAAACCTCTGCTTATCCAAATAACATTTGGGTTCCACGAAAGTATGACACCGCTTTATGGAGGGTTCAGGCACTGATCATCATCTATCAGGTTCGATCTGTGAAAAAGAAATGCTCACAAAGTCTAGGGTTTACCAAACATGCTGAATTATTTCTGCGTTGAAGGGATAATGCTATGCTCCTCGTGTCCCAAGAAATGACAGGTCAGAAATCTGTTGAAATTAAAGGTTCTGAGTGATGCACCCATCACAGGAAGGAAGAAAATTGTTTTTAGTTGCCAAGTGAAGAGAACATAAGGATAATGACAGGTAAGAAGTTTTGAATACTGGGCATTGAATACTGGGAAAAAATCACAGGAAATAATAATCAAGGACACTTCTATTATAGTGCCACATGGAAAATAAATGCAGTAAGTTAATCTTCAACTTAGACATTTTCATGGATGTGCCGCAGGAAGAATAAAACCAGTGAAATAATATCCAAATAGTCACTGTTAATGCCATGCCACAGGAAGAACAACCATAGTAATATATTATTCATTTAGACATTTCTTGCAGCGCTACCAGAAATCAATTTTATGCAACAAAAACTCCTTTGAGCGAAACATGGAGAATACCATTTAACAAAACACAACTTATACTGATCATAATCAAATAAAAAACCTATGCATACTGACGTCAAGGCCACAACAACGACGATGAGAAGGTTCTTCCATTTGAAATACATTTCACAACCGCGGTCCAAAATTTATCTTCAAAAATCACCATTATCGATATTCATATACATAAATTAAACTAATCTTTTACATGCAACTTACACACGCATAATTTTCCATGGAGGTTATTCCTATACAAAAAAATAACTACCTTTTTAATACAAATTTAGAAAAGCGTACCATAGACAATGACGAAGAAACCGAAGTCATTGTCCCGCGCTTGCGCTCCGTCTAGGTCCCCCTTGCCAACCGCTGAAACCTCACCGGTACCTCTTAGCCAACTCTAGGGGTACTCTTCTTCCCCATGAGCCCCCCGAGCTGCAAAGGGGCCACACAAACAATAACAAAGAATGCTAGCTTCCCATCTCACCTCGCAAGGTCGAGCTACCTCTCATTTTTTGAGCTGGGTATCCCCAACTCCCACAAGAAAAGTTCAGTCAAGGTAAAATTTCGGCAGCATAACCTTATGCAAGCCCAAGGTGATCCATACTCCTCCCCAACCATCCTTTTTATAGAGTTTTTCAAGTGATTAGTTTCCCAAACCCTCATTAGATTCCTTTTTCATTTATTTAATTAGGAAAACCCTCCCCTATATACATGTCGCCCGATCTCCTAGTTTCACCATAAAATCAATTTTATTAATTAATTAAATTTGCCTATTTTCCTCACCCACCTAAAAGCGTTCCTAAAAACGCTCCTCAGTGTCCCATTATTCCCTTACAATTCTTAAATGACTTACGCCTTACTTAATTCCTAGTCGAGTTCATAAATAGAAAGTTCCAAAGGCTAGATTCCTTACTAGGTTAAACATTCCCCTTTTTCTTTAAGTTTCCCCATTTTTCTTTTTAACTGAAAATCAGAATTAGCAAGTGTAGACAAAAACAACCATTTACCCTTTTAATAAATTTAATCCTCCATTATATTTTTTACTTTAATAATTAAAGTTTGAATTTCTTACCCACCTTCTTGTTACGTGTCTAGTAGTTTTTCTTTGTTCACATGTTCTACTTAGACCTAGGTTTTAATTTCACTAGGCTAGGTGACAAATTTTAAGGGAACTTTTAGCTATTAAACTTTACTCAAACCATCATCTATTTTAAGGTTGACCAGGTCCTAAGGAGGCATATTTTTCTAGGCACTAGGTTTATTAACTTACCACAGTTAAAATTGTGATGTGCCCTTCAGGACGCACTACGTGCTCCAAGGGTGCCACTTGCCTCAATCTGTTTTATTTGCGCGACATGCCCTTTAAGATGCACTACGTGCTCCAAGGGTGCCACTCGCCTCTTGAATGAACTTGGTAGACATCAAACCCCTGGAGTCAATACTCTGTCAGGTAATCTTGTGGGAGACTAAGGGCCTCTAAGGAATAAGGACCCTTCCTTATTGCACACCCCTTAGAATCATCATGAGCGACCGTCACAGTTTGCCCTCAGGGCATCATGGATATCTCGAACTAGGTAATCATTAACATATAGTTCGAGCCACGACGTGAGTGCTAGTAGGCTGTGGAAGGGCTACTTCCACACCTCTCCCTCAATGTCTCTGGTTGTCATGCATGACCCCTTTACTCCAAATGTGAGTCTGGTCGACAATCTATCGTCAGCCTGCATCCATCAATGAATCATGTCAGCAATAACAATCAACATCATAATATCTAATCATATGTACATATGTCACATCAACAACATTAAAACCCTAACAGTCCACTCCCTGACTCGATCCAGAGTCCAAGGAGTTTCATCGATGCCTCAACATCCTCAACGTCCAAAGTCCTGCACACTCAGGAGAACCCAGTCAATAACACACGTCGATGTAAATACAACATAAATTAGATATCATCAAATTCAAAATATTTCATAATCATAATCAAAATAACCAATCGTATAAAGAACCGGATCACTTGCATGGAAGTGTCCTCAAAGAATAAGTCCGCTCAGTGCGCGCAAGAGCGGGATGTTACATACACCCCCTCTTGTTTTAAACATCATCCCGAAGTTTCACAGTATGTAAGTGCCGAAATAAAGTGTATCATAGTATCATAGGTATAGATATCAAACAAAAATGGAAACTTCTAATGCATATCATATGCGTCCTCCCAGGTCGTTGAGTGCGGACTATAGTTGTCCCACTAGACCTTGACTTGATCTATTGTTCGATGCCGTAGATGTCGAATGCGATGTTCCAAGATGTTGATTGGCTCTGCTATGAGAACATCCTCGTCCGATACCTACATAGAACTCATGTCAATAACATGTGTAGGATCACTAACATAATGTCTCAAAACAGATACGTGAAAAAGATCGTGCATATGCCTCAAAGAATCAGGCAAGGCTAGTCTATAGGCCATGTGCCCCTTCTTTTCCACAATATTGAAGGTTCCCACGAACCTAGGAGAGATTTCAACACCCTTTTCAAACTTGATTGAACTCTTATGCGGTTTCACTCGCAAGAAGACTCGATCGCCAACTTCATAACTATGGTCGACATGATGTGCATTGACATAACTCCTCTGTCGATCCTGCGCTTCCTTGACTCTTTTACTTATTGTCTGCATTTGATCTTCCATTTTTTGGATCTCTTCAGGTCCCACTAGGACCCTATCCTAAAGACGATCCCAACTCAAAGGTGTCTGAAATGGTCGCCTGTAAAGAAACTTGAAAGGTGCCATCTTAATGGTTCTTTGATAACCATTGTTATATGCAAATTCTACCAGTGGAAAGAATTCTTCCCAACGCTTCTGTTGGTCCATCACATATATATGTAAGATATCCTTGAATATTTGGTTCGTTCGCTCGGTCTTCCCATTTTTCTCCGGGTGATACGTGGTACTAAAGTTAAGTTGGGTTCCCAAGGCCTCTTGGAAACTAGTCCAAAATCGTCCTGTAAACACCGATCCTCTATCGGATATAATCCTCTTAGGAACGCCATGCAACCTCACAATCTCACTGATGAAAACTCTAGCTATGTCAGGTGCCTGATACGTTGTACGCACAAGAATAAAATGATCACTCTTCGTCAGCGTTTCAACTACGACGAAAATCGATTCGTGTCTCCTTTCCTTCAGTGGCAATCCAACAATGAAATACATTGAAACAACCTCCCATTTCGATTCTGGAATAGCGTGTGGCTGTAGTAATCCTGTCAGATGTCTATGTTTAGCCTTCACCTGCTGACATTCTATACATCTTGCCACGTAGTTGACTATGTCTGCCTTCATTCCTTTCCAGAAGAATAAGGGTTTAAGCTATGCCCTCATCTTCGTGACTCTAGGATGAGCCATGTACACTGCTCTATGAGCCTCGTTTAGGATCAAACTCCTCTACTCATCATTGGGTGGTACGTAAATCTGATTATTAAATATCAATAATCCATCATTGTCCACAGTAAATCCCTCAAATTTTGGTACCATCATTGTGTTTTGTTCGATAAAATCATGGACCTCTTGTACCAGTCATCGTCGTGCTGTAAAGTTAGAATCTTTTCACGTAGATTCGTCTAAAGAGGCATCACCGAAAATATACGTGGTCTCCGAATCAACGCATCAACCACTCTGTTCACTGTTCCTTTTATGTAAGTAATCTCAAAATCGTATTTGCTAAGCAATTCCAACCAACACCGTTGTCACGCGTTCAAGTCGCTTTGCGTAAAGATGTGCTGTAAACCAAAATGGTCCATTTCTAGTTTGAATTTTCGTCCAATAAGGTAGTGTCTCCAAACTCTCAAGGCATAAACAATGGCTAACAACTCCAAATCGTGCGTCACATAGTTCTCCTCATTTCTTCTCAATTTTCTCGAGATGTAAGCAATCACTCGACCGTCTTGCATCAAGACTCCCCCTAAGCCTTCTTTGGATGCGTCAGTGCATACCAAGAAGTTCGTGTCCATGTCCGAGACCTTTAGTATCGATGTTGTCATCAACAACTCCTTGAGCCTCCAAAATTCTTCTGTGCATTTCTTGGTCCAAACAAACTTCTTGTTCTTCTTCTGCAATTCCGTAATCAGATTTGCTATATTTGAAAAACCCTCGACGAACCGTCGATAATATCCCGCTAAACCCATGAAGCTACGCACTTCTGGGACATTCGTCGATGCAGGCCATTCCATAATAGCTTCAACCTTTGCTGGATCCACAACGATACCTTCGTCGGAGATGACATGCCCTAAGTAATGAATCTTCGATTGATAAAATGAGAATTTGGACAGTTTCCCAAACAACTTGTTCTCTCGTAGACACTGTAGTACCAAGCACAAGTGCTCATCATTCTCCTCCATCGTCTGAGAATATATCAAAATATTGTCAATGAATACTTGGACGAACTTATCCAAGTATTTGTGGAACACCCAGTCCAACAAGCTCTTAAATACCCCTGGGGCATTTTCCATTCCAAACAGTAAAACAATAAACTCAGAATGTACAAAAATCGTTTTAAAGGAGATCTTAGGGATTTTGTCCTCCTTGATCCGTAATTGGTGATACCCTGATCTCAAGTCGATCTTTGAAAACACCATCGTGCCTTTCATATGATCAAACAGATCATCAATCCTTGGAAACATGTACTAATTATTGATTGTTTCCTTGTTTAATTTACGATAGTCAATGCAGAGTCTCCACGACCCATCCTTCTTCCGTATGAAAATAACAGGTGCACCCCACAGTGACACACTTGGACGTATAAGTCCTAGGTCCATCAAATCCTTCAATTGAATTTTCAACTCCTGTAACTCCGAGGTCGACATCCGATAATGCGTTCTTTCTATCGGTTCAATTCCCAGTTTTAGGTCGATGGCAAATTCCAATTCCATCTCTGGCGGAATCCTAGGTAACTCCTCAGAGACAACGTCTGTAAACTCTCGCACCACTGGAAGGTTTTCTAGACCTTCCACTACTCCCTTCTCATTTAATGCAAGGATTGCATAAATCTTACATCCCTTGCACATGCTCTTCTGTAGCTGCAAGGAAGAGATGAAACTCAGGGAGAATCCCTGGTTCCGACCTACAATCACACGTTTATTTCCCTCATCATTGACCAAGCTCAATCATTTTGTCTTACAGTTGAGTATTGCCTCATGCAATTCCAACTAGTCCATACAGATCACGACGTCATAAGACCCTAAGATTGTGATGTACATGTTAGCCCTTGTGACAAAATATCCCAGGTTAAGGATACAACCCGTAACCTTCCCTCCATCCTTCTGTTTGGCTCCTAAATCCATTTCTACAAATCTAAACTCACCCTGTTCGACTACCTTTACCTTAATTCTTTTTAGTGCTGCACCAGAAATAAAAATCTTTGTAGCGCCCAGATCTATCAAAATACCAAGTGTCAGGTCAATGATGATACCTAACATCTCGAGCACAATCGACTGGTGCTCTACCTGGTGGTTATTCACTGCTACATGAATCTGATGGGCCTTGCCCAAATCTCCCATAGTAGTGGGTTTGACTGATCTAGATGCTCTAGTCCTCTCCACTAGGCAGTCACAATGGTAATGTGAATCTCCACATGTCCAACACCCTTTCTTCGGTCCAGTACTCTTGGTACCCGAAGTAGAAGCTGACGGCCCACCAGCTTGGAACCCTGGTCTTTTATGCTAAACAGGCTCAAACTGCTGCTGTTGCGGTCGACGCTGGTGCTGGTGCTGTGGTCCCCTGTAAGGAGTTCGCTGCTAAGGCACCGATCGTCGTGGTGTAGTGTATGTGGATCCTCTCTGAGTGCCTCAAAATCATGGTGAATGTCTAGCTGGTGTTTGATGCTACAACGCACCAGATGACACTTGTCCTGCTGGTCTCGCTAGAGTCCTTTTCTAACCCCCAATGATAAGCTCCTCCTCTGCTATGAGGGCCTTCTGGACACCATCATGCAAGGTTTGAGGCATCAAAATCCTCACCTTTTCATGCATGCTGATGTTAAGGCCGAACACGAACTTGTTGACCTCAAGTTTCTCAGTATTCAGGTGTGGAGCATACCGAAGTAGCTCCATGAAATGGGCCTCGTACTCGGGCACCGTACGACCATCCTGCCGCAAGGAATTGAACTCGTTGAGCTGATGCTCAATGAATTCCTTAGATAGATACCTCTCTCGGAACCATTCCTTGAACAGTTCCCATGACACATCTTCGACTGCCATGTTCAATTGTGGTAGGATCATATTCCACCATAAAAGAGTGTTTCCCTTCAGTTGAAAGACTGCCATCCAGACCTTCATGTTGGAGGTATAGTCACGAAGTGAAAATCACATCGCCATATTCTCCAACCATGCCTTGGTGGCTGCATCGTCCAAGGCACCAAAGAACTTGGGAAACTTGACCTTCTCGAGTTCTCGGTGAATGCTACCAGTACCGACCGGGGCACGCGGTGGACCCTCAGGAGGTTTTGACGCCCTGGCCTCATCTCTATCCAAACGACTAATCAGTGCCTCAGACATCCTCTAAAAGGACCTCATCAGCCCAACCACATCACCCACAGCTACCTGTTCCTGCCTGACAACTTGTTCGTCTCCCTACAGGTTAGACCCCTTGGGCATGGATGCTACTAGAGGCATCGTGCCTCCTCCCCTAGCACCCCGTCGTCTGCCTCCGTGGCATCCTATAACCATGATTACCTGCATGAATACACATGAATTTAATTAGCGACATTATAATCAAATATTTAATCAAAGGAAGCCATGGTGATCCCAAGTCCCGGGTCGAACCAACTCTGATACCATAAGTAACGACCCCAGTCATTACGACAACATGTGATGCAAAACCCGTATTTTTTTTTTGAGAAAGTAATAACGACCATACATCCAAACATTGCAACATGAAGACAAAAAAAATGCATGCAAATCACGCAACGAGGAACAAAACGACCTAGCATACTAGCACATCATGCAACAGGAGGAACATATGACATTCAATCAGATGAAAATAAAAACAACTACCCACCCATCCAATCCCACAATGGTTAGGACCTCCAATACACATAAGAAACGCTCAAGCCTAGGTTCCCATTGATTTTGACCATTTAAGGTCTTAAGGCTAGTGACTATTCTGAGGAACAAGGAGGTGTCTACATCCCACCTGACACAACAAGTCCAGATGGCAAAGCTAAAATACAACAACAAGATTATTCAAGCGCAACCAATGTAAAAACGACCATGCATTATGAACGTTCACGACGAGCGAGAACAAATCACAATCATGCATTACAACACAAATACAATACATTGATTTCAATAATTGACATCAACTCCATCGGGGGGCACATGCCCCAAGGACTGGTTGTTATACACACTCGTTGATCATTGTGCGCCATGGTATCGTCATAAGGAATCATGTCGCCACAATGCGACAAGAGTGATAGCGACTAGGGTGCAACATAACATATCTAGACCTTCATCCTAGCAAATCCAACCTCAACGAAGTTAAGAGCATATAATAACGCTTACCTACTTTATTTTAAAATATACTAAGGCTAATCCATTCTTACTTAAAATATCACAATGCTTAACTTAAAATATAGCAATGTCCTTCTAAAATATCACAAGCTTAATGATGTAGGAGCATCACCAGCAAGGCACAAGCGAAAGACAACTGGGCGCACTAGCGCATGTTTTGAAACATTTTGAATTTCAAAGATCAATGTATTAATGTAATACCTCACAAAACTTTTTGAGTCATGAACATCTTTAATGACCAGAGGTTGAGCCATCAAGTAAGATCGATGGGGAATGTATTTTTATTTAATATGGGGAATGAATGTACATATCTGGAGCTTGCACTCTTATCTGTCTGATTCAATATTCATTGTAATAAATGTTAAGTGGTTGATAGAATTTAATTTAGACAAGATAACATAGAGTAGTTGGAGGAAAAGGCTCGAAGAGCACCCCTTTGTATAAAATCTTGTAATATTTCCCAATAGGGGTGGATTTTTTTGTTGTAGGAAGGCTGCTGATAGAAGATAGTAGGGTAACAATGTATGTATGTATACAATTTTTAGTTGAATGAATATAAAAGAGGATACATTGCTCCAAATGTGTGTTGTTATGTGTCTTTCTAAATGAGTGGTATACTTTTTTTTTTTTTTAATTCCCTGTTATTTTCCTGTTCTTGTATCCATGAATACATTTACATTGTTGAGTGTATGAGTCACTGTGTGGAGTGAACAAGTTCAGATAGGTTCTCTTTATCGAGCTAGTGCAAGGTGTGCATGGTGTTCTGATCCGGATTTTATGAGCATAACGAAATGAATACATATTATTAACAGGTGATTAACACAAAATAACAAAGATATAGTAAAACTGGTTTTCTATTCAATAACGAAATAAGTTGAAACTGTAAAATGCAGCGGAAACAAGCTTGTTGGAATGGTGGCGGCTTATCTTTGAGAAGAGATGTGACGACAGTGCACATTCGCAATAATATGGTTACAATGAGGCTTTGAAGGCCTTTTTAAAATAAGAAATAATTCCAAAAACCCTAGACATCCAAAAACCTAACCCTAGGAGATGAAGCGCCAAAAGTCATGTGGGCCCCGTTTGGGTAAGTTAGTACATCAACTTCCCGAGGTTGTAACTTATGCATACGATCTCCATTTTAGGCGTGTGATAGCCCATTGGAAAGGTATCATCAAGGATATTAATTTTGAGGGCTCAATCATTCCTTCGTTTATCATTGAGGAGATCGATCCCGAAAAACCTTCATTTAGGCCCTCAAAATGGCCCCGGAAGTTAAAACTGCTAAAAATAGTAAATTGCCAAAATTATCAGAAAACTGTTCCGAGCCAGTTGGAAAAGGTGGGTGGCCACTGATATCCATATGAATCAATCCTACCTCCTTAGAAATCAATGATATCTATTGCATTGAGGTCCCCCATTAGATGAGGAAAGTTTTGCTGAATTTGGCCCCGGGTGAGCCACTTGCCTTGGTGCAAGAGTTGCCCTACTTTAACGACTCGATAAAGCTGGATCCTTTGTTGTCGAGTGCCCTTGATCTTTCTGTCCACAATATGATCATTGGATTCCTATTGTATGTAGTCGAGATTGAGCTCTGTTGGTGTCAACTGTTCTGCTACTTCTGAGGTGTCCAATCATGGTGGGAAATAAGGGTGAAGGAGATCCACGTTGAACACTGGGTGCAGGCCAAGGAGAGGAGGAATGTTGAGCTCAAAATAATTATCCCCCATGGCCTTGGTGATAGTGTACGACCCATAACGGAGTGGGCAAAGCTTCCGATGGGGTCCTGTAAGGCATTCTTTCTGCAAGTGCAACCAAACTTTGTTGCCCACTTGAAACTTATGCAGCACCCGAGGCACTGTTTGTACTTGTCATTGAACTTCTGTAGGATATCCTGAACCTGTTGGCAGATGTGCTAGATCTACTCAATGAATCAGGTGGCTTTGTCAGCTTCATTTGGAGTAGGAGATGAGTCGGTCGAGGTGACCGCAAGGGGAAGTGCAACATCCATGGGACTCAATGGTTGGAATCCCAACCCCACTTGAAAGGGGATGTGGCCGGTTGAGATATGCAGGGCTTGGTTGTAGCTATGATGGACATAGGGAAGGCTCTCATCCCATGTGTGAGGGTGATTTGAATTATACATGCGAAGGATATGCACAATCATTCGATTTACAACCTCGATTTGGCCATTTGTTTGGAGGTGGAAGGCCGTGGATTTGGTGAGCTTGGTGTCCAACAATGACCAGAGGCTCGACCAGAATATGTTGAGAAATTGACTACCCCGATCTAAGACAATGGTTTGTGGGATTCCAAAATGTACCCAGACTGATTTAAGGAAGAGCTTGGCAGTGGCCTCTATTGTGATGCTATTCTTGCAGGCAACCGAAATCTCCATCTTAGAAAAGAGATCAACAACCACAAAAAAATAGTCATTTCCCCGCTTGGTGGACGGGAGGCCTGAAATGTAGTCCATTGAGATGGATTCCCATGGCCTGTTAGGAGTAGGAAGAGGGGTGTATAGGCCATGTTTCTTAGTGGTCAGTTTGGCAATAGTGCAGGCAGTGCAGGACCTGATGTACTTGCCGACATCCTGTCGAAGTTTCGACCAATAGAAATGTTTCTGTAGCATCGCCACTGTCTTTTCAATGTCGAAGTGTCCTGCCACCCGACTGTAGTGGGCTTCCCAGATCAGCTTCACCCGCTCACTTGATGGAACACAGATATGGCCCAGAGGACACAAAAACCCATCCTGAAGATGGAAATTATCGACAACTGCATTTGCACCCAACATTTAGTAGGTGGTGGAAAAGTCATGGTCTATCTCATAGAGTTGGGGCCATCCAGATGTCTCATGGCCATAAGAGTCTAGCACCGTGGTGAGTGCCACGACTGGCGGTCTGTTGAGGCAATCAACGACACTATTGGTGCTTAATGTTTTATACTTGATGTTGAGGTGGAATTGCTACAAGTATGTGGACCACTTTTGATGGTGGTCATTCTACAAATTTCCTTGTGTCTGCATGAACTGCAGTGGCTTATGATTAGTGTGGATGACTGTCTACTTCCCAAGAATGTAATTTCTAAATCTGGCGGCATGCTTGCGCAATGGAGTACATTTCTTTGTCGTATGTAGGGTACTTACGGACAATATCTGACAGTGTCTCACTATGATAGGCCACGGGGTGGCCGTGCTGAGTGAGAACATCACCCACAACATAGTCTGAAGCATCTGTCTCGGTCTCAAAGAGATGCTGCAGGCATGGTAGTGAAATTACTGGGGCTGAGTACAAGCGTTGCTTCAAATCATCGAACACTTGTTGTTGGGACCGACCCCACGCAAATTTCGCCTTAACACCACCCCTGTTTATTTGCTTGAGGGCCCATGCAATATGGGAGAAACCCAACATGAACCTGCAGTAGAAATTGGAAAGGCCCAAGAAGCTCCGAAGCTTAGTGAGTGTTGTTGGGGCTGGCCAATCACGAATGACTTGGATCTTGGCTAGATCCACATGTATGCCATGCTGATCAATGATGTAGCCGAGGTAATGGATCCTATCCATGCCGAAGGAACATTTTTCCAATTTGGCATATATCTTGTGCTGTCGCAGGGTGTGCAAAACCTACTGAATATGTTGTAAGTGTTCGGCCCAAGTCTTGCTGTAAATTAGAATGTCATCCAGATACACCACTACAAAAGTATTGGTGAATGGTCGCAGGATATCATCCATCATCCTCATGAAAGTGGCTGGAGCATTTGTCAAACCAAAGGGCATGACCAA
>ML838024.1:19601-44859 GCA_009831015.1 Picea engelmannii | reverse complement strand
TCTCTCATATTTTATCTTGGTATAAGAGTGTGACTAGGCTTGGCCCCTTGGCCAGGGAACATGGAAGATAGAGATCAAGACAAGTATTCATTAAGGGAGGGTGTTGGACTAATTAACTCCTACTTATCTTATTGTTAATGTGAGATTCTTGATAATGTGGTTTGCTAATGTATTGTGTATTGTAATGTCCAAATTATTCTCTAAGTGAGTTGTTTGAGTCTATTATTTAGGAGGTTGTTAGCTAATTGGTTGTGAGAGAGATTCTCTCCAACTAAGTCTCCTAGTTTGGTGTGTGGTTGAGAAATTCTCTCAACCTCTCATTCTATATTGGAAATAACTTAGATAACAACTTGTGAAGTCTATATAATGTAGTCATAATCTATTGTAAAGAATTCAATTATCAATAGAGTTTTGTTTGGGTGTTGTCTAATTGTTCTAAGAAATGGCTTTTTTCGGGATATAAATTTACACAAATTATTATTTTTTGTTGTTCAAAACCCATTTCTCAACGCAGATGTTTAGCCTACAGCTTTCGTTTGTGTGTATTAATATCTCATCTTTCATATTTTATCTTACCATCCTCAAAATGAGAAGATTAACTAGAAAAAAAATAGCATATGAATAATAATATTAGTGTAAATTTATCTTAATTTTGGATTTATCAAATTCAAATCTTTTAAATTATAAAATTTGAGATTATTTAAAATGGATTTAGGAAGGTTGTTGTGTCACTCAATTTGGTAAAATAAAAAATTAACAATTTATAAAGATACAAATATGAAAAGATACAAATTGTTAAGATATATGATGATGATGATGATGATGAACCTACATCGATACCAAGATTACTTGGATTTCTTTAAAATGGTATTTCGATGCATGCAAAACATTAAGAGAAACGTTCCAAGATCACTAAAGTTTTGATAACTTAGAAGGTCAGGAAGGTCGGTATTGTGAAAAACACATGTTATTTTATTGTGAAAGGTATGTTTTTTTCTTGGAAAACATGTTATTTTGATGCTTGAAAAACATTAAGAGAAACCTTCCAAGATCACTAAAGTTTTTATGACTTAGAAGGTTAGGAAGGTAGGTATTGTGACACATATTTTTAAATTGAGATCTAATTTAGGTGTATGCAAGAAAATGTTTTTCATCTTCAACCCTCTAGGTGTCACAAAGGTGACAGATTAGTTGTTCTACCAAATGATATAATTTACAAGAATCACTATTTTTTGTTGTTCAAAATCCATTTTTGAATGTAGAAATGGATTCAGCATGCTGATCACTTAAATCTACCAATCCAACAATTTCTCACCTGATTTTTGGACAAATGTACCCGAAAAAAATCATCATTTACGTTTAGCCTATGATTATTTTTAATATCATTAGTATATATATGGATGTTTTTTTTTTAACTTTTTTTTTAAGTATAAAAAATAAAAAATAAACTCAATTAATTTCATTACCTTTCTTAAAATTCAATAAAATAAATTTAATTTCAATGAATCACATAGAATTTACATGATGAACCCAAAAATGAATCACATAGGATTGGAAAATTGTCAATAAATGAATCATATAGGATTGGAATATTGTCAATGGATATTTACAGCAATGTGATAATGTCAAAGTGATCAAAATGATATTGTTTAACTGTTTTATGTTTTTATTCTTTTTGTTCAATCGAGTAACATAAATTTGTACAGAATCACAAATTTTTGTTGTTTAAATTGTATTTCTGATTGTAAAAATGGATTCAGAATACTAAAAAACCATTTAGACGAAAACAATCACTAATTTAAATGATGAACAACATCAAATGAATATGAATGGATCACATCACTGATGCAAGTAAAAAAACCATAAATGGATCGCATCACTGATGCAAATGGTCAAATAATGTATTATCGAACCGATAAAAATAACAACACACCACAAAAACCATAAATGGATCGCAACAGATGGAAATTGTCAACACTGTATTATTGAACCGACAGAATGGGACTTGCACCGATCATTAGCACAGAACAATAAATGCAATATATAATATGACAAAAACTCAACGAAACTACAAAATCAGTTCCCATGTGAACAGAGACTTTGGTACAATTACTGGTAAACCACATTTTCCCAATTAATGTGGAAGCAACGGGGAGAGAGATGTAGTTGGTTTTCACACGTATAGTTATAATTTCACGCCCATGGCATGGACATGCAACATGTCCACCGAAGAACTTGCGTACGCATCAAGGACATCTATGGATGCCACTTGAAAAATTCTCATTGGGTTGTTGAATTTTCTGTTATATATACTGTAAGCAAGGGCTGAAATGTAGTATACTTATTAGATATATCTTTATATCCGTTGGCAATGGAGTTCTGGGTTATCTCTGCTGTAGCGTTTGGGTTGGCTGCGGGGATTTCTGTATTCTTCCGGCCTTCTGGGCGTGCCTCAGCTCTGGGCACCAAGAGTTTGGAGAAGAAACATGTTGTGATAACTGGAGGATCGAGTGGTATTGGGTTTGCAATGGCTGAGGAAGTGATTCTGCAAGGAGGTTTTGTTACTTTGATTTCCAGAAGCTATGCTAATCTTCAGGCTGCAGTTGAACGCCTTGTCAAAGACCTGTCGTGTGATCCAGATAGAGTATTATCAAAGGTACAACATCTTCTGTTCATGAATACACAGTAAAGTAGAATATGTTTTTGTAAACTTAAATCAAAGTGAAACAAAGAGAGAGTTTTCACTAATGAGTTTATATACCTTCTTGTCTGGATAGTTTCGCCAGAAGTATGCAAATACAGTAATATCTGTGTATACCATTATCCAAAATAACAATAAGAAACTCTGTTGAGAATTACAAAGTTATGCAACTGCATATCCCAATTCTTATTGGACTTTTTGCAGTGTATTTAGCCTCTTCTTATGTTATGTAATTGCTTTACTTTGCCTACTAGTTTCTGCCAGTAGTTCTTCAACAGAACGTTACAAAAAGAAAACAGATGGTACAAAATGCATAAATTCAAGTTCTTGTGAAGCCTATTGAGACATGATAGAGGTCGGATTTGATGCAGGTTGCAGATGTAAGTGATCATCAGGCAATTACCCAAGCAATCCAAGAGGCTTTCCAGTGGAAACCTATCGATTTCCTTATTTGTAATGCTGGATTAACTCGAGGTGGACAATTGGAGAACCAACCTGTTGAAGATCTGGATCTGGTAATCCGAACTAATCTCAATGGAACGGTTTACCCAGTCCATGCAGCTCTGCCCTTGATGAAGGAACGTAGCAAGGAACACCCAGGATCCATCGTTTTCATAGGCTCCCAAGCATCTTTGGTGAGGGAATTTCGATATATAGAGCTGTAATTATACTCCGATTCTTCTGTTTATTGTGGGCTTATCCAAATCCCATTTTAATTCCTGTATTTGGATATCATGTTTTTCCTTAATATGTAGCAATGGTTGTGCATGGCAGTTTGTGTTTTATGGGCACAGTGTCTATACAGCAACTAAATATGCAGTTAAAGGCCTTGCGGAGTCTTTGAAGCTGGAATTGACGCCATATGACATTAGTGTCAGCCTCGCTTGCCCAGGCTTTGTAGACACTCCATTTCTCGATGAAGGTACTAACGAATTCTGAACTTCTGCTAACAAATCATTTCTGAACTAAATACCTCTATTTGATTTGCTGTTAACATTTGCATATTTAACGACCTGCCATCATAATATCCATTGTGATTGGATTTTAAAAACCCTATGTACTACATAATTAAGATAGTTCTGTTCTGTATTGTTATTACATAGTTTAGTTAAGATGGATATAATATAATTAAGATAGTTCTGTATTGTTATTACATAGTTTAGTTAAGATGGATATAATATAATTAAGATAGTTTTGTATTGTTATTACATAGTTTAGTTAAGATGGATATAATATAATTAAGATAGTTCTGTATTGTTATTACATAGTTTAGTTAAGATGAGAACACAACTTAATTAGATTGCAGATTCTGTCCATCGAACGAACACAGTTGACTTTGCAGGGATGAATGGAATTTTCTTGAACTTTCGTTTGAATTTGCTCCATGCACTTTGGATGAATGGAATTTTCACTTTGGATGAAGGGAATTTTCTTGAACTTGCTCCAAGTTCAAGATGGAAAGAATTGCAATCTAAGTAAGGATTGTTTTTAATAGATCTATGTTTTTATTAAGTTGTGGATATATATTATTATGGTGTTGTCTATTAAGTTGTGGATATATATTATTATGGTGTTGTTTAAGTGTTTTAATTTTTGGTTTTTTTAGTCTGAATTCGGCAACATAAATTTAGAAGAAATTGTAATTTTCTGTTATTTAAATTGCATTTTGGAAAACTTAAATGGATTTAGCCTCTTGAAAACTCTCTAGGCATTTGGATTATACAGATTTAGCTTCTCAAATCTGCGGATCCAACACTTTCTAGCCAAATTAAACAAGAAAAATCCTCAGACCCAAAACACTGTTAGGATGAATTTATGTTATTTTTTTAAAACTGTATTTAAAAATTAAAATTTTCTGATTTAATAAAATGATTCTAATGCTTTATATACTTTAATGTTCAAATCCAGCTTTATATACTTTAATGTTCAAATCCAAACCAGATAGGGTATCTACACTACAGCTTGAGTGGGCCTAATGGCTAAGAGCCTGTGTTTCCTCTTAAGAGGTCACAGATTCAAATCCAGAGGAGAGTAGGGTATGTATACCTTCATAGACTTTACCAGTCAAAATAGATTATTATTATTATTATTATTATTAGATGTAGCAATCAACTGTTAGGATGAATTTATGTTATTTTTTTTAAATTGTATTTAAAAATTAAAATTTTCTGATTTAATAAAATGAGTGTAATGATTTATATACTTTAATGTACAAATCCAGCTTTATATACTTTAATGTTCAAATCCAAACCAAATAGGGTATCTACACCTAAGTAGATGTAGCAATCAAATGGTTGTTCAGAGAAAATGAAATGATTATTATTATTATAGACTCGTTGACTATTTGTATGATGATGTTAATTCTTTATATACTTTAATGCTCAAATCCAGACCAAATAGGGTATCTACACATAAATAGATCCAGCAATTAAATGGTTGCTCAGAAAAAATGAGATGATTATTATTATTATTATAGACTCATTGACTATTGACTATTTGTATGATAATGTCTTTGCAGCTGAAAAAGAAAAAGATGAAGATGATATTAAATTATTAAAGATAGTCAACTTGTATGATAGAAAGAACGTCGAGATTCCAAAAAATGTGGCCAAAAATGTGTTGGAAGGTGCCAAGCAAGGGACATTTCTTATTACAACAAATATTTATCCAGGGCTCTTCGTTTCTACTCTAGCAAGAGGATTCTTACCAGCTGAGAGTGTAGGGAGATGTTTGTTGGAGATGATTATGTATTTTCCATTCAGAGTCTTGAGTTTGTTGGGTGCCAATGACATTCACAAAGCAATTCTCAAGTATTCCAAGGTCAATATAATGAAAATGTAAATTAAATAGATATTATTTAGATAGTAGATATTATTTTTATGTGTTTTAGGTGACAACATTTTAATCATAAAAATTGTAGAAGTTTAACATTTTAATATTGAAGTTTAATATAATAAAGTTCTATTATGATTGAGTGATTTTAAGAAGAATTATTAAATATAATATATTATTCAATACTATAGTTTAATATAATAATTATGATGGAGTGATTTTAAGAAAGAATTATTAGATATAACATGTTATTAGTTAATAAAATTTAATGTAATAAAGTAGTATTATGAGTGAGTGATTTTAAGAAGGAATCATTAGATATAACATGTCATAATAAAGTAACGAGGTCAATTCAATAGTAAGATGTAATAAGTGAATAGAAGAGAAAGAGATCTATTGAATAACAAAGCTTATATTTCATATCTCTCATGCATTATGTGTTCAATTTTATATTATGTTTTTCTTAACAAAGCAGTGTTGACTTATGATGCATTGTGTTAATTTTTTTAACATGTTTTTCCTAATAAAGCATGATTGACTTTACTTTGATAGGAGGAGTAATTAATTCATATACTTTGTTAGAAATTTCTTAAGTTATTGGTTTTCAAAAAATAATATTTTCAAATTTCAAAATAATCATTCTCATCCTCATTATCACTATTTTACATTTTTGTTTCACATACTGGGGTAAACTTCAACATACTTACTCATACATGTAATGAATTGAAATGGTTCAAGCTCTATAATGAACTAAATTAGTTCAAGTTCTGACACCAATGTAATAAACTATAATTTCATAACCAACATAAGAAGGATAGAGAATTGAAATCCATGAAGAACAATAATTGATAAATAATGAATAAAATATGAGATATATTGATACAATGTTATGTGATAGTATACTTATATGCATTGATTACTCATGATGGTGAATGGTCATGTCCCTTAGTTATTTTATGCCTTTTAGTTTATCTAATTATTGTTATATTTTATGTTTATTCATATATTTTATGTTCACTACATTTCCTATCTCTTCAAGGATGCTTTTTCCTCCAAGCATTTTATGGAAGAGGCTATGTCTTTGTTTTGGCCTATACTTCCTTGTCATAATTCTCCACTCTTCAGGTTAAAGCCATGAGATAATATGATTTTTCAAAATGTTGAGCATAATTGTCGAATTGTGAAAGTGTATAACTGCCCTAATTCAATATTTTGCGGAACTATGCATTTATACATATCCCAAGATGAATTTTTTGTATTGTGATTCCCAAGAAAACTTCTACTTTGAAACCCAATTGCATTGACATTAATATTCTTTGAAATGTTGTTTAAATATTGTCTGTATATTGAGCAATTTTGATACACTCATTGGTTACAATATATGTTCTTTGTGATCGAGATGTTGATAAGGTGTCCTTGTAACATGGTATTTCCTTATTCACTTTTGGCATTATTTTTTCTTCATACACTTGTGTCACTCTATAGATAATTTAATTTTTATTAGTAGATACACTTGTGATGTTTTAGCATTTGTACTTCAACCTCTGAAGATATCCTTTCTTCCACTGGATTTGCATATTATTTTTATCTATGATGTTGATTGGTTATGTATTAGTTCCTTTCTCCATGGATTGGATTTTTATGTCTAATGATTTCTCTAGTTCAACAAGATCAATCATTGTTTATTTATTGGTTAGATTCATTGCTCATGAATTTTACTAACTTTTCCTATTGCAACTTCTTTTCACTTTTTAGCTTCTAGATTTGAGCAACCAAACTTTAATTATGATTCTCGATGCAAGAAATTTCTTTATCTTTATCGACAACAACCTTGTCAAAAAAAATTGGATGATGGTACAACTTTTGTATTGACCTTTGACTATATTGAAGGATCACATATGATACATCCTTTGGGTCTTCTGATAAGGGATAAGGGAGCTTCTAAGCATGACTTCAATGTAAAACCCTAGGAAAATGTAAAAAAGTTTCTTCTTCATGTTTAAAATGAACGTCCCAAATGTTTACATTCAATTAGAACCTAAAATTATGCCAACATTTGTTAGATTCATCACTACCACATTGAATTGGGATATGAAAATATAATCGTTAATTATGAGTGGGATATTGCTTAATATACTTAACTATGGTATTATTGATCAATGTTAATGTAATTGTCTTTTTCGTTTGGATGAATATAAATGTTGTTATCTTTCCACTTAATAATCAGATTAATTTTTCTTAGGGGAAAAAAGTTCTTTCAATGGTCCATGATAAAACCTTACTTTCTTATTTTTGTTGTTGATTTGCTAGTTCATCCTCTCTAATTTTTATTTGTGATTTACATTTATACATTTACACTTTAATATTTCTTTGTAATAATAATATTCAACAATTTTGATTAAAAAAATGATTTTGAAAGGTTAAACATTCAAATTCCTTAGTATAAAAAAAAAAATTAACATTGATTTTAAAAGGTTAACACATTCAAATTCCTTTGTAAAAAAAAACATTTAATATAGAAAATAGACTTCTTAACTTACTCTCCATTTAATTTACTGTCCAATCAAATTTATCCTCCAATTTTTAATAATTAGTAAACACTTAAAATACCAAAAATACACTAAGTAATAACACATGAACTTTAAAAAAAGATTTTGATTTTAAAAGGTTTCAAATTCCATTGTATAAAAAAACAATATACACAGAAAATAGGATTTTGATTTTGAAAGGTTAATGTTCATTCAAATCCCATTTGTATAAAAAAACATTTAACATGGAAAATATACTTCTTTATAAAATTTATAATTTACCATTTAATTTATTCTCCCATCAAATTTATTCTCCAATTTTTAATAATTAGTAAACACTTGAAATAAAAAGAAAAACCACTTAGCAATAACAAACCAACTTAAGATTTGCAATTTTCCAACACTTATCTTTCATTTTATATCATTTTACCATTTTTAATCAAAGGAAGAATATTTTAATAATGTTTTTTAGTAATTGAATTGAGTTGTAATAACAATAAACACTTTGCATTAAATGTTTTGCATGTTTGATGTTAGATCCAACAACCCACACCCAATCATGATGACATTTATCTTTAAATATAGGAGTAGGTTAACTGGGGAAGAGTCATTTTTCAGTCAAGAAAATGGGTCTGAATCCAGTCAGATTTTTAGGAGTAGCTTTAGTTTAGCTTTTCAAAACTTTACCTCAGATATTTTGCCCCATTTTAAATCAACCCAGAAACTCAAAAAATCAAGCAGAATTCTGAATTAACCAGAAATTTAAAATAAAACCGCTGAAAAACCTGCAGAAAAGATAACTCAGGAGAAAAAATTACTCCGAGTTAGCCCACTCCTTAAATATAAGGACCTAGATATATAAATCTGCAGCTGCAGCCACAAGTATCTCTGACATATAACCTTTTAAATGTAATATGCATAGCATTCAATGCTATGCAGCTGCTGCACAGCGAACTCTGACATATTACCTTTTGTTGTAACCGTTTGACTGGCCAGAGTGTTCATTGCTCCTCGTGACATCTATCTCCCAAAGCTTTGCATTTAATGCTCTGCAGCCACCGCTCCCCGTGTCATATCACCTTTTAATATAACCGTTTGACTTACGCCGGTCTGTCAGCAAGGCTTTTTTTGTTTGGAAATTACTGCACTGCAACGGCCATTAATAGCTCGGAGTTTCTCGCATTTACACGATGGTAGATGTAGGTTTTCAACGTTTCTCCAACAGAATGAATGGTTCTCTGTGGAATGAATATTCGCTGAAATGTCTTTTGGAATACTGGCCCTGTTTCGAGATTTGTAACAGTCATTAGAGTTCTGCTTTATTCACAGCTTATAGCAGTCATGATACCCCGGTTCTTCTTTAGTGTGGGATGATGTAGTTTAAACATTTTATTAAATGACTTGGGATTTTTTTAGAGAATATTTGTCTGAAATCTTGCAAAAAAAAAATTATTAGATTAGTAGATTTGATTGATTATTTTTGTATAATTTAAATGTTTCAAGGTTTTTCAGTATGTTAAATCCATTTTTGTATTTAGAAATAAATTTTATACAACAAAAAGTAGTGATTTCATGTAAATTTATGTTACCGGATTCCAAATAAAAAAAACATTTCATAGAACAATTAAACAAAATCATTTATGATAAATATTCCTAAATTTTATTAAATTTCCTCTTAATAACATGTGAAAATAACCATGGACTTTTTGCCACAACACTGTTTATCCATGACCTAAGATAAGGAGATCCACACGAATATTCACAATTTGAAAGTAGAGTGTGATGTGCAGTTGAGTTGAATGTAATTATGTCACACGAATATTCACAATTTGAAAGTGGAGTGTGATGTGCAGTTGAGTTGAATGTAATTATGTTGAAAATGTTCTTTCAAGGGGAAGTCTCTCGATTTTTTTAGTAGTTTGTCAACCACAAATTGAATGTTGTCATTTGTCTTATTTTTTTTTTCAAGTGATCCTATTTTTATGGTCATTCTTTACCAAAAAAAATTCTTTGTTGTTTCATTAGTTTTTCTTTGGTGTGAATTGGTTTTTATTTGTGACTCCTGCAAATTTTATTTAAGAACCTTGTAAAACATATTTAAAATTCAATTAATAATTGTATAGGTTAAAGATTTTACTAAATGAAGATTTTTTTAAGAGATATTTTGTTGGATTTGTAGATTTAAGTGATTATTTCTGTAGAATTTGAGTGTCATGGGAGTTCATCAGCATGCTGAATCCATTTCTACATTCAAAAATGAATTATGAATAACAAAAAATAGTGATTCATGTAAATTTATATCGCCAAAAATTTATTTCCTAAAACAACTAACCAATCCCTTCTTTTACAATAGATAAACTGAAAGAGTAATGAACTGGCAGAGAGTAAGGCAGGTGAAGACCACACACAACCAGCAGCTAGTCAGTTCTGTAGCACGCTCTGTTTATATATAAAAACAATTGAATATCGAGGGGAACACTTAATTAACACAGTTGCTTTACGTGCTCTAATTTTGAAGCTCTGCCCTCGTTCTTGCTTATGTGTCTACATTCTATCCTTCAGCTCCTCTTGATTTGAGGATCAGTTGTTCCTGTTTGTTCATCTGCATTTACATTCTATCATTCAGCTCCTCTTCATTTGAGGATCAGTCATTCATGTTTGATCATCTACATTCGAATCTCAAGTAAACGAGCTATCATATTAATCGTTTTAGTATCTTTATCCAGTTGACAGAAAAGATTTAGAAGATCAAATATTTTGTCATTAGCCTTCAGAATTAATTTATGCACTGTAACCTCTGCTTAGTTTAAACTTTAATCAAAGCATTCATTATGAGCATATAAAATAGTTTTCAACAAAATTCTTGTCAATGTATGTTTCATTCTCCTTGGCCATGAAAAAGAACGATCACTTACTAATTAAGGGGCATTACTGCAACCTTAATTACAAGAACAAAAGATGTAAGGAGGAAGCATGCGTCACTAAACTGCAAGAGGAATTAGCCCCAAAAACAAAACTTTACAGATATGAAGTCCTCTAAAAAGAAATGCAGAAAGGGGAAATCTTCGACATAATTTGTTCTACGCGTTAAGAGAGACGCAAACCTCTCTGCCCCCGATCGTCACATGGGCTTCACCCATTAGAAAACAAAACAGAGGTTCGGAAACCAGATGAGATGGTCAGGGTCCAGACTCTCAACGAAATGAACAAGCGAGAGAACCCAATATTTTGACGGTTACCTCTCAATCTCTTCCCTAAAAGGTCAGGACTTTTCCTATTAGTACTCACACCTTCATATTTCTCATATATAAGGTATTAATAGAGAAAATATTTTATATCTTTTTTCTATTAATTCTTATCTCTAATATATTTTCTTTATTAATGTACATCCCCATCCCTATCCCGCCATCATATATAGAGAAAATATTTTATATATTTTCTTTATTAATGTCCACTCTCAATACATTTTTCCTATTAATGTCCACCCTCATATTGGAGTATATCAGAGCATTAATCGAGAAAATATATTATAGGAGTATTATATATTTTCTCTATTAATGCCCCCCACCTTCATATATGAGAAAATATAAAAAATATAGAAAATATTTTCTCCATTAATGTCCTCCCTCACCCTCATAGGGTGGATATTAGGGTGGGAGGAGCCTGGGCATTAATAGAGAAAATATATTATATATTTGATTTATTAATGTCCCTCCCCCACCCTTATATCCACCCTCATTATATATTTTCTCTATTAATTTCCCCCCCTCCCAATATTTTCTCCATTAATGTCCTTCCCCACCCTATGAAAGGGGGGGCATTAATAGAGAAAATATATTATATTTTTTATCTATTAATGTTCCTCCCCCACCCTCATTATATATTTTCTCTATTAATTCCCCCCGCCCCCCCTCCCACCTCATAGGGTGGGGGGCTGCAAATATATTATATATTTTCTCTATTAATGTCTCTCCCCCACCCTCATATCCACCCTCATTATATATTTTCTCTATTAATTCCCCTCTGCCCCCCACCCTCATATCCACCCTCATATGAGGGTGGAGACGAGACATTAATAGAGAAAATATATGAGGGTGGGAGTGGGACATTAATAAATAAAATATATTATATTTTTTCTCTATTAATACTCCCTCATATGAAGGTGGGGGCAGGCATTAATAGAGAAAATATTTTATCTATTAATGTCAGCCCATGTGAAGGTGGGGACGGGCATTAATAGAGAAAATATATAATATATTTTTTCTATTGAGGGTGGGGGAGAGGCATTAATAGAGAAAATATATTATGAGGGTGGAGAAATTAATAGAGAAAATATATTATATATTTTCTCTATTAATGCCTCTCCCCCACCCTCATATGAGGGTGATTATATATTTTCTCTATTAATGCCCCCTCATATGAGGGTGGGGGCAGAGAATTAATAGAGAAAATATATTATATATTTTCTCTATTAATTCCCCGCCTCCACCCTCATATGAGGGTGGATATGAGGGTGGGGGGGACGCATTAATAGAGAAAATGGTTAAAATCATGTGTTTCCTCTTAAGAGGTCACAAGTTCAAATCCAGGGGGGTAGGGTATGTATACCTCCATAGACTTTACCAGTCAAATCGCTGGGTGTAGTATATTCTCTATTAATGCCCCTTCCCCACCCTCATATTTTCTCTATTAATGCCCCTCCCCCACCCTCATATGAGGGTAATATGAATTAATAGATAAAATATATAATTATATTTTCTCTATTAATTTATATTTTTCTCTATTAATGCCCCTACCCCACCCTCATATGAGGGTGGAGGAGGGGAATTAATAGAAAAAATATTGAAGGTGGGGGCAGGAATTAATAGAGAAAATATATTATATATTGTTTCTATTAATTCTCCTCCCCCACCCCCCCACTCTCATATGAGGGTGGGGGAGAGGCATTAATAGAGAAAATATATTAATAGAGGCATTATATATTTTCTCTATTAATTCATACCCCCACCCTCATATGGGGGTGGGGGAGGGGAATTAATTGAAAAATATATATAATATATTTTCTCTATTAATTATTGCCCTCATATGAGGGTGGGGGAGGGGAATTAATAGAAAAAATATTGAGGGTGGGCAAGAAATAATAGAAAAAATATAATTATATATTTTTTCTATTAATTCTCCTCCCCCACCCCATATGAGGGTGGGGGATGGGCATTAATAGAGAAAATATATTAAATATTTTTCCTATTAATTCCCCGCCCCTACCCTCATATGAGGGTTGGGTCATATGAGGGTGGGGGCGGGGAATTAATAGGGAAAATATATTGGGTCATATGAGGGTGGGGGCGGCGAATTAATAGGGAAAATATATTATATATTTTCCCTATTAATTCCCCGCCCCCACCCTCATATGGTGGGGGAGGGGAATTAATAGAGAAAATATATTATGAGGGTAGGGGAGGGGGAATTAATAGAGAAAATATATAATATATTTTCTCTATTAATGCCCCCTCCCCTACCCTCATAATATATTTTCTCTATTAATTCCCCGCCCCCACCCTCATATGAGGGTGGGGGAGGAGCATTAATAGATAAAATATATTATATATATTTTTTATTAATTCCCTGCCCCCACCCTCATATGAGGGTTGGGGGCATATGAGGGTGGGGCTGGGGAATTAATAGAGAAAATATATAATATATTTTCTCTATTAATGTCCCCACCCTCATATGAGGGGCGGGGGGTGCGGGGCGAGGTGCGCGTGGAGGTTGGGGCGGCGGTCATTAATAAAGAAAATATATAATATGTTTTCTCTATTAATTTTAATTTACCATAAATTTAATATGCAACAATAATATTAATTAAAATTAAATTTAATTAAAAAATAAAATTAAGTTAAGGTATTGATTGACTACTCTAAATTGGTTGAGACCTTCTCATCAAACTACTCTTTACCTTTCAGGGAATTGATGAGTTGAGTAGGATGGCCAATAATTTACGCACTAGTCCTTTGTCACACTAAGTGTAGATGAATATAACCTCAAGTTTGCCAATTTTAGATGAATATAACTTCAAGTTTGCCAATTGTTTTCCTTTAGTTCAAGTTTGGATGAATGTGAGAATGACCATATATAATTTATATAGCTATGATAAAAAAAAATATTTATAAGTAGGTTAGACCTAATTGCCTAGACTCTTTTTTGTTTTTTACTTATGGTATCTGGTGCTCTTGGGGTTGGTTGTAATATGATCCCTATAGCCTAATCATGATCATAAATATTTATGATCAAAATATTTCAAATTCAATGACAAGCTTCTTCTTACAATCTGTGATGAGATTTTCTTCACCTGCCAAGAGTAAGTCATCCACATATAGCAACAATATAATTGGTCCATCATTCACAATCTTGAATTAAAGGTTGGGATCAACTTTACTCTTGGTAATGTTGGATTATTGAGAGGGAGGGGTGAATCATTAATAGAGAAATTCAATCCTTTTATAACCACAATATGCAAGTATTATATCAATTTAGCATTATCATCCAATAATTGCAGAGTAAGTAAACAATGAACAAATGAGAAATCATACACATACACATTACACCAGTGTTTCTACGTGGAAACTCAAAGCGGGAGAAAATCACATAATGTTTTTTCTTATATGTCTTTAAGAATTACATTCATTGGAAGCACCAACTTCCTTTGTTTTCCAGCTACAACTAGAAGGAGGCTCCAACCCCCTGGTTTCTCAGACTAAAACTTGAAGGAAGCTCCAACTCCTCAATTCTCTAGCTACAACCAGAAGGAGGCTACAACCCCCTGTGTTCTATAGCTACAACCGAAAGGTGGCTACAACCACATGTCATTTCCCCATCCAACCGCACTGAAATAAAAGTAGAATGATGGAACCACTATCACATTATCACTGTAATATATACTGATGTAAACATGTACCAATCAACCTGTAATCAACCTGTACCATAAATAAGTGCATCAACCATGCACCAACCTGTACCAAACAACCTATAATCGGATTGTACCATAAACGAGTGCATCAACCATGCACCAAATATGTACCAATCATGCATCAAATACACATAAAATATGACTCATCAATATGTACCAACATAATCAACTATACACCTCATGTATGTGCCAACTCATCAACTACTTGTCTCAACCATGTACCCAACATGTATCTCAACCAAAATTCATCATCAATTTCATCATCCAAATCTGATTTGTAACTCTATAATAGAACTGGTGTATATGATCACATACCTGCAAATCTTCCTTAACTTTAACAACAAGAGACTAGCATTTTATCAAACTTTACTTTAGTCTCACATGACTAGTTTTGGATTAGTCAACAACCCTAACTTGCAATAATAATAACTATGTACATGTAATGAATAAAGATCTGAAAATGGTACACAATGTTCTTCAGTGTCTTTTATGAAATTCCTCCATATTTCACTACTTGGAACCTCTCATAAAAGGAGTTATAGCAAAAATGACATACCTTGTTGAATTCTAGTTTATTCTAGAGAGAGAACTTGTAGAGCATGCCCCACACAAAATATTTGGTGTATGGATCTGAAAATTGTACACAGAATACTACATACTGTACTCTAACCAAAACATTTTTTCTTACTGGATTTGGATCTGTTATGAAGAAGTTATGACATTTTTACCGGAAACACCTGTTTTAGACTAGTTTCAGAACTAGCCACAAACCCTATTTTCCACGGCGTATAAATCCAAAAATAAAAAAACCCACAATCTGAAATTTGTATCACAACTAATTGGATATGTTGTCTGAATGGCATCCTAATTTCATGGTCTGAATCATTCTAGAAAAAACGTTATTGCGAAAATGGTGATATGACCTGTAAATAACATACCTTAGAAAACATCATCAAAAGAATTTATCCTCCCTTGAATTTTGGCCTTCTTTACTTCACCTTCCCTCTGAAATTAGGATTAGATATCCTTTGGTTACCTCAGTCACCTATAGATATTCAATATTCTCAAGTGTGATTTAAAATGAGAAAGCATTGCCTCTTTTTTATACTTTCATGTAGCTTCCTGAAGGGGTTACCTTTTAACCATCTTAACCCACTTTCATTATTTTAGGGTTAACCCACTTCTAACCACTTGTCGAATTAGTAATATATCCATTTATTTTGTATTCACTTTGACTTATAGTGCACTCATCACTTCACTTTATTATTTACCTTCTAAAATCTCTTACACTACTTTGACTACTTTGACATTTTCGGGCTTCTAGATGACTTATGAGGGTTCTCAAACTTCACATGGCCATAAATCTCTAACTGTGAGGAGTTATGTGACATTCCACATACCATCGGAAATGAAATGACATGTACTATCCATATAGAATATTATTACCTACAAATATATCAAAACTCATACCATTATCCATCAAACAAACTCGAGTCCATTACTCAAGCCTTTCTCCAACTTCACATGGCCATAACTCTCTAACAGTGAGGAGTTATGTGACGTTCCACATATCAATGGAAATGGAATGACATGTACTATCCATATGGAATAGTCGTACCTAGAAATATATCAAAACTCATACCATTATCCATCAAACAAACTTGGGTCCATTATCCAAACCTTTGTGCTACCAGAATTTGCTACCGAACTTTATTCACGGGTTGACATCAAAGACAACCAACCCAAATAATCAACAATATACCCCTTTGGCATTGATGGAAACACTCTGATGCAATATTGAAGCCATATCACTCATGCTCCCCCTATGACCATCGTTCCACCTGGAACCACTCCTTGGTCTTTTTTCTCCAAGCATTTACCTTTGCATCTGATAAATCTCTCCCCCTTTGACATCAATGGAAAAGGTATCTTTCCATATGGGTTTCTCCCCCTAACTGAACTGTCCTTGGGAATATTCCCCCTAACTGAACTCTTCCTGAAACTAATCTCCCAACCTGAACTGTCATATTTATGGTGCTTCCTCGTGTAAATCTAAGACATATAAGATAAGCATTCAAAAGCATTCATTTTGGAGTAGAAATTACTCTTAGTCTATGGCGAAGATACTCAAAGGCTTCCCGTGTAAGCGGTTTTGTAAAGATGTATGCCACTTGTTTTTTTGTGCCCACATATTCAACTATGATGTTCTTCTCTGCAACTTGTTCCCATAGAAAGTGATACTTGATTGAAATGTTATTCGTCTTGGAGTGCATCACCGGGTTCTTTGAAATATTGATGGTACTTGTATTATCACAATAGATTGGAATGGGCTTATCATACTCGACATGTATATTTGTCACCGTTTGTTTCATCCATAGAACCTGTGTACAATATGTTGTTGTTGCAATATACTCTGCCTTAGTTGTAGATAAGGATATTGATGATTGTTTATTGCTTAGCCATGATACTAAAAAATCACCCAAGTAGAACACTACTCCATTGGTGCTTCGTCGGTCATCAATGCAACCTGCCCAATCTTCATATGTGTAGACAATAAGTGATAGATCATTTTCTTTTGGATACCATAATCCAAACTCTTTTGTTCCTTTGAGATATCTGAAAATCCTCTTCACTGCTAATACATGTGATTCCTTTGGTGCTGCTTGAAATCGTGCCACATGTCCAACTGCTTGTATTACATTTGGTCTGGTTGTTGTCACATATAGCAAGTTGTCAATCATCGACTTGTATTTCCTATGGTCTATAGACTTTGAATCATCAGCTTTAATCAACTTGCAACTGGTTTTCATAGGAGTGGTAACTGGTTTCAATCTTGCATTATGAACATCTTTAACATTTCTCTGATATACTTAGTTTGAGAAATAAAAATTCCTTGGTTTCTTTGACGTATCTGAAGACCTAGAAAGAAGGATAGTTCTCAGAGTAATTTCATTTCAAATTCATTACGCATATCCTTTGCAAATTTATGACTTAACCTGTCATCATTTCTTCCAAAAATAAAATCATCAACATAAACATCAATTAATAAAATATTATCTTGAGTTACCTTGATGTAGAGGTTGTTGTTTGCACTTCCTTTTCTGAACCGTGTATGCTTTAGATATTTATCCAGTCTAGAGTACCATGCTCTAGGAGCATGTTTTAGACCATACAAGACCTTATTCAATTTACACACATAATATGTGTTCTCTGTCAATTGAAATCCTTTTGGTTGTTCAATGTAGACTTCTTCTTCAAGTTCCTCGTTCAAAAAAGTTGATTTCACATCCATCCAATACACTTTAATATTCTTGGAGCATGCACAAGCTAGGAGTAATCAGATTTCTTCCATTCTGGCAACTTGATCAAATGTCTCTTCAAAATCGATTCATTCAACCTGTGCGTATCATTTACATACCAATCTAGCTTTGTTCCTTGTAACCTATCAATCTTCATTCCATTTATTTCTGAATACCCACTTTGTGCCAATCAAATTCTTATTCTTTGGTATTGGAACCAATTCTCAAATGTCATTCTTCTCTATTTGATCCAATTCTTCATCCATGGCTTTATTCCAAAATTCATCCTTGCTGGCCTCTTCAAAACTGCTTGGTTCAATCATAGATGAGAGTGCTAGGTGTGTTTGTTCTAGTGAACGGATTATTCTTCTAGTCTCAACTCATGCATATTTGTTTATGATAATCTGATATGAAGGATGATTCTTTTGTAATCGTTTACTAGGTGTCTTTGGAGGCACTTGTTGAACTTGTTCTTCTACTTCTATCTGATCCTCTTCATCTTCCCCTTCTACTTCTTCTTCATATTCTGTTTTTTCTTCGTAAATTTGTTCCATTGATTCATTTTCGTCTTCCTTTAATTCTCATCCACTTGTTTCACCAATTGTTACATTTATGCTTTCTACAACTTTGTTCAACCTTAGATTGTAACACTTGTATACTTTCCTTGTACTTGAGTAACCAACAAGTACTCCTTTGTTCACACAAGAGTCAAACTTTCCCATTTTGTCATCTTATCTTTTGATGTAGCATTTTCTTCCAAATACTTTGAAGTGCTTCACATTTGTTGGTCTTTCCTTTCCATAGCTCGTAGGGAGTTTTTTCAGTGTTGTTTCTGAGCATTAATTTGTTTTGAATGTGAACCATTGTATGCACTGCATGTGTCCAAAATATATATGTCAATTTGGAATCTATTAACATTGTTTGAGCCATTTCTTGTATTGTCATGTTCATTCTTTCAACAACTCCATTCTGTTGAGGTGTCCTAACAACGAAGAATTGTCTTTTTATTCCATGTATGTTGCAATAGTCCATAAACTCCTTTGAAGTGAACTCTTCTCCATTATCAGATCTCAAACATTTGATTTTTTAATCCATTTTGTTTTCAACCATTTCCTTGTAGACCTTGAAGTTTTCAAAATCTTCTCACTTATTCCTGAGAAAGCAAACTGCAGTCATTCTTGTATAATCATCAACTAATAAAATAAAGTATTTCTCACCTTTTAAACCCTTTGTTGTATTTGGTCCAACTAGATCAGTATGCACAATTTCCAGTGGTCTTGTCGTTGGATATTCTTTTGATTTAATCCTGGTCTTGTTTGTTTTCTGTTATGAGGAAAATCTCTCTATGGCTAGGGTGAACCACAACAGACGGAAATGACTGCAAAAATCAACTCTATTCCAACGATATGATATATAAACCAATGTGCAAGGGAGATAAGAAAGGGGCCTACCTTGTCCTGATGTTCAATGATGTCCGCCATTGAGAACTTCGACCCAAAGCTATATACCTACAACAAGTTCTCAACAAACAAGCAAAAACAAGCATATGGTGGCAATATAAAAGGTCAGCATATTAGATAGCACAATCCATCAATATACATAACAAATACGCCCATGGATAATAATTCATATATTTGCAAGACATCAACTAGAAGGGAATAGAGTATTTCTATTAATAAATGATCAACATAAGTGAAAATATTACAGACTTCTGTGTCGACACGGTTCTCAACTGAGAAACTAAGTTCCTTCCAGCTGGGCCTCCACCACTTTAATCCTCCATCAAAGGTAAGCTCATAGAAGGGAGAAAATGGGGTTCTCCATCAATAAGGGAAGATATTGGGGGTTGAACATTGTTTTCAAACTTAAAGGACAAAGGGATGAAGACTCAATAGGAAGTAAATAATTTCTCCAGAGTAACTTTGCTCTCAAAGTTGAATTCTTTCTCTGTTTCCACAACTCAGAATTGGCTTCTTTATAGCCTTCAAAATGCAACAGAAGGGCCCAGTCAGAACGTTTCCAGTATGTGGAAGGCCAAGGATTAGAGATCTCCTGTCGTGACATGGAAACCCGACATTTAATTTTGATATTATGGCACAAATTTTGATGTACATGGGCTTTAATGGAGCAGCCTACCTATACTCTTGTTGTATAGGGTGCAAGATGCGTACAAGTGGAAAAAATTATATTTTTGTCTCTGGATTTTAGTAACAGGGAAGATAAGTCTGCATAGGGAAATAGAATAAGGCCCTCTTTGTAAGATTGCATAGGGTGAGGAAAATCTTGCTCTAACAGATTCCCCCTAATATGTGAGGTCACAGGAGTATCTACGATGGTCTAAATACATTATGAATAACCAAGAAGTGAAGTGGTAGGGACCCAGCTAGACGAAATCAATTTCTCATTACATTCTGCACTGAATTTGCATACATGGCTGCCAAAAATACATTGCAGATCCATGTGAAAATATACCAAACAAGTGTTCGTGGCCATGAATAAGCAAATACAAATGTGATTACATGCCAACAATTGTCATAGTCACGAACAAGGCCCAGTAGAACCAGTCTCAAAACCAATCTGAATATGTCTGTATACCATGGAGTACAATATGATCTCCCATGATCACTGAAGTCGTATAGGTATTGTTCCACTGAAAAGGAAGCAACAACTCAGGGGATCTGCGACCACATAGTGATATCTTCAATTCTTCTACACAATCCGCCAAAGGTGCAAGTCTACATCATGTGAATAAAGGAGTTGAGTTCGAACATAATGAGACATCGTTTGATTATTGGTCATTGATGTATATCGTTAACAAATGTGAGACAAACTACCAATAATGAAATTAGGTATCAAGGCACCGAGTACATTCTTACAAGTGTGAATAGAGGATTCGTTGTCGAACACCTAAAGAATCCATCGATTAGGAGAGATTGATGTATTCTCAACTGTCGATGGCGAGACAGCCTACCACTGATGACTGCAAGCCTCAAGGTACTCATAAGAATCTAGGTCTGGTTTCCATAATAAATGGGCTAAAGTCTATGGAAAGAGACCCACTGAAAAGAGAGAATTAAGGCATATCTCATCAGTCAGCATGAGGTATAAAGAAGGAGATTCATGATTTGGTGGAAATCGGACGAAGAACATGTTCATGAACCAATGACCTTGTGCGTCTTTCGCATGTGCCAAGTGCAAGCGGTACATGAAAAAGACCCTCTGAATAGTAGCCAATGATGAAAACTGCCAACAAAATCGAGGAAACCACCAATAAGGCTAATGGAATCCAAGATACTACATGAATCCCAATGTGTGAATAGATGTCTTGTCATCTAACACAAGGGAAACCACCCATTCAATGACCAATGATGAAATGTCGACTATTGGGTTCAAGGTTAACTACCAATGATGAAAGTAGGGCCAGGGTGTATGATAGGACTATAATATCATGTGATTTTGAGACAAATTGAGGGTATGGCTGACATGCAAAGTCAAGAGTTATGAGGAGTGGCCGACATAGTTTGATAGACTTCCTTTGAACAAGATCATGAGACATATGGAGGACTCCGACAGTGTAGACCCAACGATGAAACCATGAGATGTAGGAGGCATCAATGAAATTCTCTGTAGAGACTGGAAGAGTAACCAGTCGGTAGAGAAGACTCTGTAATGAGCTCAGCTTCCTGAGGCCGTGTTAATCCCAAAATTATGATGAATGGACTCAAATAACTTTGTGCTTTGTTCAAAGGCGACACAACTGCTTCTGATACAAGATAATACTCCCTTCCCACCCATCTTTTTTTGTTTTTTCATAGACAAATAAATGCTATGATACAGAGGAGGAAACGAGTGTTGCAAGTAAGCAAAACTAGTTCCAGCAGTGGAACGTACCTATGCTCCATGCATGGAAGTGCATGCGAAAAATGGAAACTCAAGGGAATGTTTCCTCCTAGGTATAGGGTGTCAAATTGTGAAGGATATAAGCAAGGCTCTGCTTAGTTGAGGATGCAAACTGTTGAGGCAAATGGTTTATAATGCAAAGCGAGAACCGACTATAGGCTCAATACTACAAGCAAGGGCATGAGATGCAATCACAACTTAACGCCAAAAAAATGTCCTTTTTTATGTATTCTAGTCTACTTGGTGTGAAAAAGGGATAAACTTGTGCCAAATAGATGTCTTTTCAAAACCAGTTTTACGAGTGTGAAAGAGACAATTTCACTTGGTGATCTTTTCATTTTTTGATAATGAGTCAGAAAAGAGCTTAACTAAGATTCACAACCTTTCAAATCCAATTTAATGAGTGTGAAAGGGACAAATCACTCGACAATATTTTCCATTTTTAGATGATTTGGAAAAGAGCTTAAATTAAACTTGTTTGGGAGAGTCTAGGTGGCAAGTCACAGGGGAGGCCAAGGCTCCCTTATTGAACTTCTGCGGAATGTCAGTGTCTTACAGATAGCCGACATAAGCTTGGGAAAACCCAAATCTCTCAAAGTTGAGGAGGATAAAGAAATAATGGAGTATATAGTCTCTGTGATAGATCGGATAATATCTCTTATAGGAAAAGACATAGGCGGGGGCATTGGATACCCCACAAGACCATTCCAATCGAAGTTGATCTCCTCAAAACATGGAGGGAGAGGACTTGGGGAAAATAGAGCTCTCTCTCGTTCAGAAGGTGCAATATCATGGATGCTGACGACATGATTGAAGGATGCATCACCCTCTACAAGAAGAGTAGGATCGACAAGAGATTTCACTGGTACAACCTCTTCTTCAATTCTAGGTTGAAGAGGATGCAGGATAACAGGGATAGGGGATACATCACCCTCGAAATGGGGGTGTGATCAAGAGAAGATTGCAATGACATTACTGTCGTTTCAATCGGAGGAACAAGGTGTGGGGAAACCACAGACACCTCAGAATATGAAGGGCCCTTAGGTGAGCCCCATGCTTCTAGTATCCTAGTCGTGGCTAGACATAAACGAGTAAGGTGACTTGCTTCACAAGTCCTGCAAAGGAATTTAGGCTTATGTATGAGGTGTCTAGGCTTCTCAATGACCCCAGTGTCATTCACAATGGTTGGTGAAATACTATCAATGTGACATGAAAAAGTGGGAGAGTCATCTCCGACATGGTATACAGAGGTTAGAGATGTGGCATTGATATGACTTGTGGTGACTAAAGTGGTTCCCCCAGCATTGATAAGGGGACCACTTTGGAGTTCATCCATTTGTGCACCTTATCAATCATAATAAGAAAATAATGAGAGCAAAGGTCCTCCAACCATTCTTCTAGGATAACTCAATCCGCAAAGCGTCTTCCTGTGAGGGATTTCACCACAAGGGGACCACTTTGGAGTTCATTCATTTGTGCACCTTATCAATCATGATAAGACAATAATGAGTCATCTATAGATTTTTCCAACAATGCATCATATACCAATGAAACCACAACGATCCATCTTCATCATGTATCAATAACAACTCATTGATCCATCTTCATCATATTAATGACAACTCATTGATCCATTTTCATCTATGCATTCTCATCAAGGAAAATACATATTATATTACATCAATCATCAATCAATAAATCCTTTGACATCAATCAATAAAACCATTGGCATCAATGACAACATGATCCAACAATCTCCCCCTTTGGCATTGATGGAAATACCAACATTGGTGTCAACACCAATTACCAATTATTGATGTCAACGTGTAGATAAGGCATGCTCTACATAAATATTCAATATGACTATCTCTCCCCATCAATAAACATCAATCACATCAATGTGATTAACTCTCCCCCTTTGACATCAATGGCAAAGGTCCATTCTCATCTTGGGGATGCTCCCCTTGCTTGAACTCTCCTTGGGGTTGCTCCCCCTATCTGAATGCCTTTGATCTTCCTCTGAATAATCTCTCCCCTTTTGGACAAGGGATATCACTCTGATGTAATGTTGAATATACATCGAACATACTCCCCCTATGACCATCATTTCTCCTGGAATTATGCCTATGTTCTCTTTCTTCAAATATAGGGATCTTTTCTAGGTATGCATATGATAAATATCTCCTCCTAGAATCATGGGAAGAAGATTGACTCCCCCTAAGGGTATGTCTCCCCCTATCTTCTCTGAAAGATTATGCTACCATATGACGATCCTTGGACCTGTTCATGCATCAAACTCATGCCATACCAAGCATCATGAAGCAAAAGATATGTCAACAATGAAATAAAGAATCATGAACAAAATATCAACCAAGTACATCCTGTACAAAATGTGTGCTCATCATGCACAACACCTATGTACATCAACATCATGCAATGTGCCAAAAGATATCATCCATGGAATGTATCAATCATATGTCTTTATCAACATGACAACATGTGCATCTACCAATATGTCAACCATGTGCATCCACCAATATGCCAACCATGTGCATCTACCAACATGCCAAACAATGTATCATATCACTCATGATATGTCTCCATCATGAACCAAGTGCCACAATCATGTTTCTCAAACAAATGCCAATTGTTGTGCTAATCAAGAGTACCAATGGTGTAGTATCATCAAGCATATGTCATCTATGAGTGTACCAAACATGTACATTACCATGCACAATTTCACAAAATGATGAATCCCATATATGTATGCCAAATCCTCCATAAAACATGTGCTAATCATCCCGCCAGTAAGAGCCTCTATTGATGTACTAGAAATGTACCAGTCATGCATCACACATAGATCAAACCATGATGTACAACATGATCATCTCATCAACTCACCAACCATATGTCTCAACATGTAGCCCGATCCATATGCAAAATGCATGCACCATGATATCAACATATGCTTCCAATAATACATCATAAGATATACCAGCCATGTACACCACCATCAACATCACAAAATGAT